>CM042176.1:53991662-53996662 GCA_023376005.1 Doryteuthis pealeii
GTGCTAGAAGGCGGTGGCTGCGGGTCTACTTGTCCTGGGAATGATGTTAAACTCTATCTGATGGTGAGGTTCCAGTTTTAGAGGTTTGGGGAATATGGAGCACCCCTTCATCACCATTGCTCCCTGGTCCACTCTGACCCAGAATGGTAGTACTTGTTAGGGTCCCATCTATGGGTTGAATAGAAAAACATGAGTTTATAAACAAAATTGTATTATGCATCAAGAATGAATTTATTTCACAACTTTGTTGGCATTAAATGACCCACCGAGGTTGATATACCGTTAAAAAAAGAGTTTAAAATAGGTTCATTATAATGAAAAGCTTAGGCGGATAGATTTCTATAACCGGGGTTATGATGACCCCCAACTGACCCCGGTACGTGGGAATAGGTAGTTTAGAGATTAGATTCGACCTGACTTGGAAGCAGAGCGAACGTCTCTCTCTCTCTCTCTCTCTCTCTCTCTCTCTCTCTCTCTCTCTCTCTCTCTCTCTCTCTCTCGCTAGGGTCGATCTCACCGCGCAGTAAAGATTGAATCATGGGCTGATAAAATAATAAACTTGATCAAGAAAAAAATGCAAGTCTTGTTTTAATTATTATGACCTAAATCAGCCCAGAAGAAAACCATTCCTTAGTTAGAATAATTAAGAATGAACAGAAAAGAATAGTAATGAAGAAACTAATGAAATGTATTTACAGTTAGCTTGAAATGATGAGGGAAGAAAAAGGAAAAACACTGGGATATGATTTTACAGCGTCCTTTTAGATTTTTTATGCGTCTGAAACTAAGGACGCGTACATATCAGCATTTCTGTTGTACAATTTAGAGTGTGTCCAGGTCAATCCATTGTGTCCAATCCAATCCGGTGGGTCCCATTTAATCCAGTGTGTCCAGATCAATCCATGTTGTTCAATTTAATCCAGTGCGTCCTATTCAATTCAGTGTGTCCATATCAATCCACTGTATCTATGCCAGTCTGGTGTGTCCAATTCAATCGAGTGTGTCCTCTTCAATGAAAGAAGTCCAATAGATCGGTGAGTGTCGAACTAATGTTGGCAACCTTCCGTCTATTTAAGACGATGGCGTAGTGTCCATTTCTTTACCTGCAGCTACGTGAGTGGCTGAACAGGCCGATCCTTGAATGGCAGTCTTTGGTACAGTGATTGGAAACAAAAGGTGATGCTTTCTGTAAATGTTGGGGTGCTGTTGTCTCTCCTTCCTTTTAGCTCTCTTTTCTGTGGCGGCTTATTTCCTCTCCTTTTCACTCCCTTTCGTCCCTTGTTTGACGAGGAGGCGCCAGGTCGCATGGTCTTCTGCACAAGCCTCCCATGTGTTTATATAATTACCAACTCCTCCGCACAAGCAGGATACGACACAAGGTCAATTTCTTAAGCGGAGTTCAACAGGTTTGAATTGGAGGGAGAGTAGGATTCATACCTTTCCCAAGGGTATTAGCTCTAAGTGAAATGCAATTACCACGTCCAGGATTTGAACTCGTGGCGACGAGTCCATTTCCCATGACTTTAACCATTACACCACGCGCCTCCCATGTGTTTATGTCGTTGTGACATGTCTTCATGTCTCTCTTGCAGACATCTTTGAAGCGTAGACGTGGTCTCCCTACCGGTCGGGTGCCCTCCACTAGTTCACCATACAGTAGGTCTTTGGGGATGCGGCCTTTGTCCATCCTCCTGACATGGCCAAGCCAGCGCAGGCGTCTCTCGCGGATGATGGCGGGCATGCTGTTTACGTTTGCTCGTTCCAACACTTCTGTGTTGGGGACTTTGTCCTGCCAGTGGATGCGTAGAATGCGGCGTAGGCATCTGAGGTGAAAGCTGTCCAGTTTCCTCACGTGACGTGAGTACGTGATCCAGGCTTCGCTGCCGTATAGGAGAGTACTGAGAACACACGCTCTGTAGACGCGCATTTTGGTTCTCTTGGTAAGGCTGGCATTGTCCCATACTCGCTGGCTCAGATTCGCCATGACTGCCGCTGCGTTTGCAATTCTGCTGTTGATGTCATCGTCGGTGGAGACTGAATGGACAATGGTAGACCCAAGGTACTTGAAGTTATCCACTGCTTCCTGGCTGTGCCCGTTGATGTTGATGTTTGGAGGGTTATCTACACCTTGTGCCATGACCTTTGTCTTGTTTAGACTAATGTTAAGCCCAAATTCCCTGCAAGCCAATAGATCGGTGAGTATCGAACAAAAAATAATTATATAGTAATAGTCTACAAGGAAGCGCGTGGTGTAATGGTTAACGTCATGGGAAATGGACTCGTCATCCCGAGTTCAAATCCTGGACGTGGTAATTGCATTTCACTTAGCGCTAATACCCTTGGAAAAGGTATGAATCCTACTCTCCCTCCAGCTATGGGTAAATAATAGGACAGACTGGGCTCTTTAACCATGGTTAGGCAAACGGTCTAGGAGAAGGAAAATTCTTAATTCAAACCTGATAAACTCCGCTTAAGAAATTGACATTGTGTCGCATCCTGCTCGTGCGGAGGGGTCGGTAAATATATGTAATAGTCTACAAGATCAGTTTACAGGTCACTAGTTTATAGTGTGTTGCCCAAGTAACTATTCTAAAAATAATAGCATGTGAAACAGCCAATGAGGATCGAACTCACAACAGTAGCGCATTATTCCACGGCGTCATTTGGCATTATTGCATCCCCTCGAGAGATATATCCACCATATAAAATCTTTGTATTCAATAGAAATGCATATGATTGAAAGAGCATGTATATCTAAGTTAAGATATGCGATTTTCGAACTTGGTTTGAAAATCGCATAGGTGAGAAACTGTCTGTTACCAAGCGCCGTTGACTTCATGTCGAGTTTAAGTCCTGGACGAAGCTGTTTGCATTTCACATAGCGCTAATATCTTTGGAAATGTGTGTATCCGAATCAGGTAGCGTGGACTTGGAGTCGACACGTGGTTATTGATAGTTTATCGCCGATGAAAATCGCATAGGTGAGAAACTGTCAGTAACCAGTTGTTGTCTCAGTGTCCACGCTACCTTAACTCAAACATAGATGCTCTATCAATGATATTGAGCACAGTCTACCGACAAATATAGCACACATATTATCTACAATAAATATATGTATGTATGTATGTTGTATATAAACATACCATATGGTGGTACATTGTTGAGATTTTTAATGATATAAGGTGTGTGCTAGATCCTCGCCTATATTTATAGACTAGGCGAGATCATGTGATTTATTCCTTGGCCAATCACTGGCAGTACTCTGAGGCTGATACAATACTTAACCCACCCTACTGGTCATAATTACTGCAGCATTCTTTGAGGACGGACATAGGATTAAATCACTGGACCTTTACCAATACGCAGGATAGGACTTATACGATTACCAAAGGATTCCATAACATAGGACTTTCTTTAAGCCCTTTTCAACTGGCCAAGGATTGCACTTAAAAACTTTACATGCATAAGCATCAAATTTTCTCATCTGATACATCGAGAAGGACGTCCTTCCTATGTCATATTTGCATCAAACTTTGTGTATATGCAGCAGGTTTGATGAGTCATTTCAGGGCTCATGAGAGGAAAGGTTCTGGTGAAGAATATGCCATTGCTATATTGTATATATGTATAATACTAGTATATTAGTCTGGTTATATTTATCTATAGGCGCGTGGTCTAATGGTTAGAGTCGTGGGAAATGGACTGTCAACGCGAGTTCAATTCCTGGACGAAGCTGTTGGCATTTCACATGGCGTTAATACCCTTGGGAAAGGTAGGAATCCAATTCTCCCATTGGAGGGCAGATTGGACTCTTTAACCGTGGCTAGGTAACCAGTCTAGAAGGAAAACTCTGAATTCAAACCTGTTAAACTCCGCTTAAGAAATTGACCTTGTGTCGCATCCTGCTCGTGCGGAGGGGTTGGTAATATATATATATTTATCTATTAGGCACCTCATGTGGTGTAATGGTTAGCAAGCTATATTAGCAGACCATTGTTAGTGAGTTCGATTCTCACTGGGTGCCTCATACTTCTGGCCTTGTGCCATATCTAAGCTAAGCTTAGTAAATAATTATATTTATCTATTTATCTCTGTGTTTCGTTATCCGTGTATCTTTGTTCGTATCTGTCAACGTTATTCGAGAGAGCGCGTAGCCTTGTGCCAGACTTGAAAGAACTAAAACCTTTCCAATATTTCAAACCTCGCCTCACGCAATCTATTCAAATGGCAACGTCCATTACTACTACCGCGACAACAACGCAATTTTTTTTTCTCTTTTCTTTTCGTTCACTTCACTCACTCACTCACTCACTCTCTCACTCAATCATTCACACTCTCACTCACTCTCTCCATCGCCAAGTGTTCCATACAATTCTGCTCCAGCACCTTCTTCTGCCCCGAACACCTTCCTACCATCTTCCATCATTCCTCTACTTCCTCCACTTACTCTCCTTCGTCTCCTTGCTCCCCTTTTCGAATCTCTCTCTCTCTCTCTCTCTCTCTCTCTCTCTCTCTCTCTCTCTCTCTCTCTCTCTCTCATCTTTCATCCTTACTGTCCTTACTCTCCTTTTCGCGTCTCTCTTCTCTTCTTTTTTTCTCTCTCTCTCTATCTTCCTTCCTTCTTTCTCCCTCTCTCTCAACTTACATCCTTATTCTCCTTACTCTCCTTACTCTCCTTTTCGCATCTCTATCTCTGTATCTCTCTTTCTTTCTTTCTTTCTTTCTCTCTCTCTCTCATCTTTCATCCTTACTCTCCTTTTCGCATCTCTCTCTCTCTCTCTTTCTCTCTCTCTCTCTCTCTCATCTTTCATCCTTACTGTCCTTACTCTCCTTTTCGCATCTCTCTCTCTTTTTCTCTCTCTCTCTATCTTCCTTCCTTTCTTTCTCCCTCTCTCTCAACTTACATCCTTACTCTCCTTACTCTCCTTACTTTCCTTTTCGCATCTCTATCTCTGTATCTCTCTTTCTTTCTTTCTTTCTTTCCCTCTCTCTTCTCTCTT
>CM042176.1:54001662-54005357 GCA_023376005.1 Doryteuthis pealeii
AATTGTTTTTCTTCCCATTTCTGTTTTCTCGTTTTTGATGTTTTTCTACTTGTTCATATGTCGCAATTGATGATATTGACTGCTGTAATTAATCTTTATTATTATTATTATTATTATTATTATTAGTTTGTGTGCATTCAGTGCACCAAAGACTGTCACTCAAGAATTGGTCTTCAGAGTCACTTACGCAGATAATTTTTTTGGACACTACGCCATCGGCCTTAGTGAACGGAAAGGGTCCAATAAATTATCATTTACTCCTTTTGAGTTTTCACATCAGCATTAGCTGATGGTCTCTCACTGAAGTCTGAGTGACAGCAAGTCTCCTCAGGTCTCCAGGACTCTTCTGAGTATTCTGTCAGATTGCAGCAGTGCAGTGTTCTTGATGGTCTCGATTATTCCTCTGATTTCCAGACTTTCCAAACCTTTTTCCAATCCTTTTGGGACTGTTCCAAGTGCACCATTATTATTATTATTTGCTTCTTTTGAGTTTTCACATCAGCATTAGCTGATGGTCTTTCATTGGAGTCTGAGTGACAGCAAGTCTCTTCAGGTCTCCAGGACTCTTCTGAGTATTCTGTCAGATTGCAGCAGTGCAGTGTTCTTGATGGTCTCGATTATTCCTCTGATTTCCAGACTTTCCAAACCCTTTTCCAATCCTTTTGGGACCGTTCCAAGTGTACCAACTACAATTGGTATCCCTTTCACTTTCATATTCCATAACTTTTTCAGTTCTCTGGCAAGGTCCAGATATCTGTCCATTTTTTCATTTTCCTTTAGCTTCACCCTGTGATCTGCTGGCACTGCAAAATCCACCAGTTGACAAGTTCTTTCTTTTTTGTTTATCAACACTAGGTCTGGTCTTCTTGCTGGGATAAGGTGATCCGTTTTTATTTCAAAGTCCGAGAGAATTTTATGCGTTTCGTTCTCAAGAACAGATTCTGGTTTATGCATATACCATTTTGTTGTATGGTCAAAATTTAATTTTTTGCATAATTCCCAGTGGATCACCTTCCCAACCCAGTCGTATTATTATTATTATTATTTATTATTATTATATATTATTATTATTATTATTATTATTATTATTTCACTCCTTTTGAGTTTTTCACACCAGCGTTAGCTGATGGTCTTATTAGTGAGATTTCGAGGTACAGACGGATCACCTAATACCAGCCAGGACACTGGAGCTAGTATTAATCGACAAGAAGAAGAGCACCTGTCATCTCGTGGACTTTGTCGTCCCGGTCGACCACCGAGTGAAAATGAAAGAAAACAAAAAGATAGACAAATACTTAAACTTTGCCAGAGAATTGAGGAAACAGAGGAACAATGTCTAGGTATTTGTCTATTTTTTCGTTTTCTTTCATCTTCACCCTATGATCTGCTGGAACTGTAAAATCTACCAGTTGATAAGTTTTCTTTTTCTTTCTTTTTCTTAATTTTTTTTTTTTTTGTTGTTAATCAATAATCTTCTTGCTGGAGTAAGGCGATCCGTCTTTATCTCAAAGTCCGAGAGAATTTTATGCGTTTCATTCTCAAGAACAGATTCTGGTTTATGCATATACCATTTTGTTGTCTGGTCAAAATTTAGTGTTTTGCATAATTCTCAGTGAATCACCTTTCCATTATTATTATTATTATTATTATTATTATTATTATTATTATTGGATTTCATTTTCTCTAAGTGACCAGACATGTCTCATCGAGTGACCTAGGGCCGACAACCATGTAATACAATAAATAAATTATGACAACTTTGGTATTCCATATATTATTCATATGAATGAATGAGACTCAACCAACTCTTTGTGTGTCTGTTCTACACAAAAACATAGATCTACTTTCACTTTCATTTTCTTGTAATGACAAGAATTTTCTTAAGAGGTGACCACTGGAAAAAAAAAAGACCACTTTTCTGCACATCATATATATATATATATATATATATATTAGCTCAGTCGGTAGAGCGTTCGGCTAGAAACCACAAGGTTCCTAGTTCGATACCGGTCCTCGCCAACTCAGCGTATGGGTAGCACAAGGATCGGTGCGGTAAAGTAAGGAGCTGATGGTAGGTATGGCGCTCCACCTCAGATGCCAAAACAATCTCCGTAGTCTAGCGCTATTGAAAATGGGATAGACTCCCTCGCTGACTAGCTGATACCGACTTTAGGCTTCCCCGACGACTTTACTTACTTTACTTATATATATATATATATATATATATATAATATATATATATATATTCCCATTTTATTATTATTATGATTATTATGTTTTCACTCCTGTCGTAGCCGGTGGTTCACTGGAGGCTGAGTGACAACAAGTCTCCTCAGGTCTCCAGTACTCTTCTGAGTATTCTAGCCGATCACAACGGCACTGTAGTTTGGATGGTCTTGATTCTTCCTCTGATTTCCAATTCACCCAATTTTTTTTGCCAGAGCTTTGGGACCATTCCAAGGGCACCAATTAAAATTGGCACGATCTTCACCTTCATGTTCCACAGTTTTCCCAGTTCTCTGGCAAGGTCCAAGTATTTGTCTATCTTTTTGCTCATTATTATTATTGTTTACTCCTTTTGAGTTTTCACACAGCATTAGCGGATGGCCTTTCACTGGAGTCTGAGTGACAGCAAGTCTCCTCAGGTCTCCAGGACTCTTCAGAGTATTCTGGCAGATTGCAGCAGTGCAGTGTTCTGAATGGTGCCAATCCTTCCTCTGATTTCAAAACTTTCCAAACCCTTTTCTAATCTTTTTGGGACTGTCCCAAGTGCACCAACTACAATTGGTATCACTTTCACTTTCATATTCCATAACTTTTTCAGTTTTCTGGCAAGGTCAAGATATTTGTCCATTTTTTCATTTTCCTTTAGCTTCACCCTGTGATCTGCAGGAACTGCAAAATCCACCAGTTGACAAGTTCTTTCTTTTTTGTTTATCAACACTAGGTCTGGTCTTCTTGCTGGGATAAGGTGATCCGTTTTTATTTCAAAGTCCCAGAGAATTTTTATGCGTTTCGTTCTCAAGAACAGATTCTGGTTTATGCATATACCATTTTGTTGTATGGTCAAAATTTAATTGTTTGCATAATTCCCAGTGGATCACCTTCCCAACCCAGTCGTGTCTAGTTTTGTATTCTCGTTGTGCTAGTTTGCAACATTCGCAGAGTATATGGTTTACAGTCTCATCTCTATTACCGCAAAGTCTACATTTACTATTTTGTTGGGTCTTATCAATTTTCGCTTTCATATAATTTGTCCTTATGCCATTATTTTGTGCAGCAATTATAAGTGATTCAGTTTCTCTTTTGAGGTTTCCCTTTCTTAACCATGTCCAAGTTTTTTTATGTGCAACCTCTTCGATTTGTCGTTTGAAGCGTCCATATAGTTGTTTTTCTTCCCATTTTTGTTTTTTGTATTATTATTATTATTATTATTATTATTTGTAGTAGTAGTAGTAGTAGTAGTTCCTCAAAGTAGCTCATTAGCCGCTTCTCGTCAGGACAACGCGCCGGTGAAAATCTTTTCGAATTTGCGTATTCCTGACGAGAAGTCCGCTCATGTCAATCTATCTCAGTCTGTTCATGTTTTTACAAGTTTAAGAAGGATCCAGAGTATCTTTCATGTGAACTTACACAGTTTCGTATCCTTTCTGCAGTGTTTCCTTTTCCTTACTTTTGTTATAATAAATCTCTCC
>CM042176.1:54005457-54015457 GCA_023376005.1 Doryteuthis pealeii
ACAGCGGTCGCTTTCAATTTATTTTACTTAGCTTTATTCAGCTTCTATATGTTTCATACATTTAAATATAATTATATATGTGTATGTGTGTGTGTGTGTGTGTGTGTGTGTGTGTGTGTATGTGTATGTGTGTGTGTGTGTGTGTGTATGTGTGTGTGTGTGTGTGTGTGTGTTCTTTCGATTTGTTTTTGTAGGACCGTTTATTATTTTTTTCTGCTGTTTTTCTCCTCCCCTTCGCTAACCCTCCCTCCTCCTTATTCTCCTCCTCCTTTCACTCCCTTTACCTCTGGATCAATATCTATTCCCCCCCACACACACAACCCCACTCCCTCCCACCACCGTTACTTACTTACAAAACTCGCGCACTTACCTATTTATTACTTAGCATCGTAAATATGATGCACATATGTTCGTTGTTGCTGTGCGTCCACATATCGAGACACACTGACATTGTTTCGTGATACACACTCTGTCTAATACACACTCAGACACAGAAGAACAGACACAGAGACACACACACACTTACATGTACACACAATATGAACATATACACATATACATAAATATAAATACACACATACCCAGATAGATTAGATTAGATAGATAGATATGTTGAAAAGATAAATGGAAGAAAATATATATTTTCGCATGGACGAAATTTGTTATATGCCGACACGTGTTTCGATAATATATTTTTACAATCAAACTATTTGCTGGGTTCTTTCTCACCGCGAGGATTTACCAATAAGTTTGGTATATTATATATATATATATATATATATATATATATATATATATATATATTCGTTGATTGGTTACCAGGTAAGTTGGTATTAGGATAATTCTAAGTTGGCCAGATACAGAGACACACACTTACATATAAACACAATATTAACATATACACATATACATAAATATAAATACACACATACACACATAGATAGATAGATAGATAGATATGTTGAAAAGATAAATGGAAGAAAATAATATATATTTGGGCATGGACGAAATTTGTTATATGCCGACACGTGTTTCGAGAGACAAACTGTTACACACTTAGACACAGACAAACACACACACATACACACACACACACACACACACATTTACATATACACACAATATGAACACATACACACATACATAAATATAAATGCACATATACACAGAAAGATAGATAGATAGATAGATAGATAGATAGATATGTTGAAAAGATAAATGGAAGAAAAAAATATATTGGGCATGGACGAAATTTATTATATGCCGACACGTGTTTCGATAGACACTCTGTCTGATACACACTCAGACACAGACAAACACACACAGAGACACACACACACTTACATGTACACACAATATGAACATATACACATATACATAATAGACACTCTATCTAATACACACTCGGACATAGACAAACACATCCCAACACACACACACCTTTACATATACCCACCCATCAATATGAACACATACACACATACATAAATATGAATACACACATACACAGATAGATAGATAGATAGATAGATAGATAGATAGATAGATAGATAGATGGATAGATATGTTGAAAACATAAATGGAAGAAAAAAATATTTTTCGCATGGACGAAATTTGTTATATGCCGACACGTGTTTCGAGAGAGACAAAACTGTTCTAATACACACTCAGACACAGACAATCACACACACACACACACACACACCCACACACACACACACACACACACATACACACACACAGAGACAGACAGACACACACACACACACTTATTGAAAAAATAAATGGAAGAAAAAAATATATTTGGGCATTGACGAAATTTATTATATGCCGACACGTGTTTCGATAGACAATCTGTCTGATACTCACTCAGACAGACACAAACACACCCACACACTCACACACACACCTTTACATATACACACATCAATATGGACACAGGCCCACAAACATAAATATGAATGCACACACAGAGATAGATAGATAGATATGTTGAAAAAATAAATGGAAGAATAAATATATATTTTCGCATGGGCGAAATTTGTTATATGCCGACACGTGTTTCGATAGACACTCTGTCTAATACACACTCAGACACAGACAAACACACACACGCACACTTACATATACACACCCATCAATATGAACACATACACACATACATATATATATATGAATATACACACAGATAGATAGATAGATAGATAGATAGATATGTTGAAAAGATAAATGGAAGAAAAAATATATATTTTGGTATGGACGAAATTAATTATATGCCGACGCGTGTTTCGACCAAAATTTGCTTACACGTACAATATTCTATTTAAGATTATATTAAAATAATATAAAACATACGTAGACAATTGGTCTTCATCAGAGCAGAGTGTTTTGATTGTTAAAAGAAAGACAGGTAGTACAGGAGAAATAATCGAATTGATTACGTCATAAAATGGAATTTTTATAAAACTAGAAAGCGTTACCTGGTTTGAAATTTAATATAGAAATAAAGTATATATATATACATATATATATATATATATATATATATAAAAATCTAATGAGTCAGACGAACCTACTAAGAGTTTCGCTTAATGCTCTTCAGGGCTAAGATCTGACTCAGAGATCTTAGCCCTGAAGAGCATTAAGCGAAACTTTTAGTAGGTTCGTCTGACTCATTAGATTTATCTTTATTATTTGCTCTACTTAGGTATTGAGCACTTTTTACTTATTAGCTTTAGTCTCCTGGTGGTTTTATATGAATATATATATCTTATATATATATATACACATATAAATTGTTTTTTCTTTTTGGCCAAAATATTGTACTAATAAATTATTTTTTGTTGGTACGATTATCTTGGTCTTTTCTTTTTTACAAAAAATTTTTTCTTCCCGGTTGATGTTTGGTAGTATATTTTTACAATCAAACTATTTTGCTGGGTTTTTTCTCACCGCGAGGATTTACCAATAAGTTTGGTATATATATATATATATAGAGATAGATATATATATATTCGTAGATTGGTTACCAGGTAAGTTGGTATTAGGATAATTCTAAGTTGGTCCTTTCTTCCAACAGTGGAATGTTAGAGTTGTTCTGATTAAAGCTCGATGAGAAATATAATTGGTAAAGAAAAAGGCTTTAAAATCGGCAGAAATAGATCTATAACCGCTAAATGTCCAATTTTAAGCCTTTTCTTTACCAATTATACATACTAGCAAATATATGCACACTCCGGGTGCAAGTATTTAAGTTTTGATATAATAAAATATCATATTAAATTAGAAAGGCTAATGAAACTGACTAAGAATGTAGATAAAAAGATCTGCAACAGAGGGGGTATAATCGAAAAATAGAACAACTTTGAAACTAACTATTCCATCATTTTCCATTACTCCCCTCTTTCATTGGTAAATTTTCCTAATTTAACTATTTAGTTAAAATAGGAAGTAAAGGATAATATTACAGTTATTTCTTCTTGTAAATAAATTTCTTTTAAGATTTATCCACGAGATTTTTGTTTATATTTTCTTAAGATAAAACCAAACAATTAGAAATCAATAATACCAAGCACATATTTATTAAAATAAAATTTTAAATATCAATATGCAAATTAGCCTTCTCGTTCAAACTGTAAACCGCTATTTTGTATATATAAATACAATTGCAAGTTATTAGTACGTAGATATGATCAACAGTATTAATAATGTAAAACAATTTTTATTAATAACTGAAGGTTTAAAAGAATGAAATCATGGAGAATTTGACGTAAATAATTAAGGGAATTGTGACTTGAGTAGTAATATAGTTTCTGTTACAGACAGAAAAACACACAATCTCCATTATAATAAGATATAGATATATAGATAATATGCATAGATAGATAGATAGATACATTTACTTGTCGAGAAAAGTCTTTAGGGGGGTTAATTATCACTTTCCTATCGCATTAACTTTTCGGGAAAACGCCTTCAAATAGCTAGGGACTTCAATCGTAGCGCGGGTTTGTTTTTTCAACAGGCACCGCTTAGCGGATTTTAGAGCAGAAGGATGTGCACTGTGTATTGTAAAGCACCAGCCGACACTGCTCTCACAGTACGGTGAACAGTTCAAGAAATTTCGCACTGGCTGCAAGAACCTAGATGATTAGGCAGACATGAGGTCTATCCATCTAGACAAGGAATAGTCTGTTATAAAACCTCGCTATACATCATTCCAAGGAAAGGCTAGGGGGAGTAAACCCAGAAACCAAATCCTGAACTTGAGTCCCTAAGGTGGTATAATGCTGTTATGTGTAACACAACACCTGCCCTATATACGAAGTATATCAGAAAAGTTCCAGGACTAGTGTCACAAAAATATTATTTCAGATCCAAACTACAAGTTATCCCGCCACATCTCTCGCCTCTTCTCACGCACTGAATGAAGCAAATTGTAGACAGACTGATTGATCATCTGGCCCTTTGGCAAGAACTCGCAGTGGATGATGCCCCTCACATCGAAGTTTTCTGACATACTGGAACTTTACTGATTTAGTCAGCCATTTTCATTTCACCGAAAATCTACACTGAAAATACGAATTTATTATTATTATTAAATATGCTGCACTCATTTAGGATCGAACTCACTACTACATACAAAATGATTTGGCTCCATAGGCAGGCCTTTAGATGTGCGCCCCTTCAGGACAAGACACGTCTTCTGTCTTAACTGCTACTAGTACCATGTAAACTAACACTACCGGTTCCATGGTTGTGTTGTTGGCAACTAGACTGGAAACCCCATCAGGCATGCCTCGGCTTGTCTGGTGAGATGGGTATGTGAACACCCAGCATCACTAAAAATAAGAGTTGTCAAAGGGCGGATGAGCTGCTAGGGAGGCAACAGCCATCCACACCAATAATAGTAGGGTTAGAGAACTTACTACTCATATAAATCCCCAAATGGGGTAAATAGAGCTCCTTAGCCTTGGATGGCAATCCATCTAGGACAAGGACAAGTCTGTTATAAAACCTCGCTATACATCATTCCAAGGAAAGGCTAGGGGGAGTAAACCCCGAAATCAAATCCGAAGATGAAGTCCATAAGGTGGTGGGATTCTGACCTTCGACGCAATCTAGCAATTCCTGCGACACTATCGTTGCCAAACTGCATTGTTTTTTTTTTTCTTTCCTTTGTACCACTTTGTACACTTTAGGCAGGGTGGAGAGTGGAGTCAGGCTGCTTGGGCGATAGCCCATCCTCCATATCAACCCGCCCAGACTACGTAATTAATTTCGCGAGTTTCATGATATCACGCAAGTGGCACGGATATCCGTGACAATCTCTCGCCAACCATCTCCATCATTCATTGTCCCCGGGAGGTCCTCTGCGCAGCATCCAGTATCCGTACAGAGCTGGTCGATGTATGTCCCTGCTGGGCGGCCCACATTAGCATGTCCTTGTGTTGCCTTCCACAGAAGAGCGTGGCTTGTGTGTTTATCCTTCCTTCTCCGGCAGTGTTCAGCATGTCTTGTCCGTCTCACTGTCGGTATCAACCAGACAGCGAGGGAGTCTATCACTTTTTCACAAGCGCTAGACCAAGAAGATCATTTTGGCGTCTGAGGTGGAGCGGCCACACCTACCATCAACTCCTCACTTTACTGCACATACCCCTTTGCTACTCATACGCTGAGTTTGTGAGGACTGGTATCGAACCCGGAACCATGTGATTCATAGTCGGACACTCTAAAAAATTGAATACCCAACAAGAATGAATAAAAGAAAACGTCTACGGTTTAAAATAACCCAACAGGGGTTGACATGCCGTAAAATCCAACCAACCAGCCAACCAACCAACCAACCGACAAATAAGGCGTTAACGTCGCACTTGCCGATTTCTCTTTCGTCGCATTTTTTGTTGTTAATTAATTGTTAATGAATTCAACCAAAGTTCTAATTAATAAAACATCTGATTCTAGGAACTTGTTAATCAGCTAAAAGTGAATGGAATTTCTTAAGCTGTTACCCACCCTGTCGGCTGGGGCGTTAGAATGCACAGACTGCACCTCTGCAGAGGGGTAAGACTCCCCCAATGGGGCCACCTGTTGGCCGTGGGTGGCGACCCGTGATGCTTAAGGATAGAGCCCAGGTGGATGAGCAGTTCATGACATGCAATACTCAAGCCCTAGCACCTATATGATTACCCTATTGCCCCAACCCCTTCTTATCATATGGGTACTAGAAGGCGGTGGCTGAGGGTCTACATGTCCGGGGAATGACGTTAAACTCTATCTGATGGTGAGGTTCCAGTTTTGGAGGTTTGGGGAATGTGGAGCACCCCTTTATCACCATTGCTCCCTGGCCCACTCTGACCCGGAGTGGTAGTACCTTTTAGGGTTCCATCTATGGGTTAAATAGAAAAATGTATTTATAAAAACATTGAGTATCCATTAAGAATGAATTTATTTCGAAATTTTATCGGCATTAAATGACTCACTGAGGTTGATATGCCGTAAAACAAACCAAACCAAACTCTGTTTGATACAGTAAGTAAATGGCTGGTTGGACGGTTGTTTGGCTGGTTGGTTGTTTTTGATTTACAGCATATCAACTCTTTTCGGGTTATTTAATGCCGAATCAAATCATTGCCCTCGGGCGGGGATTCAGTGGCTTCGGCCCTCGGCCACAGAAGTTAAAAATGTTGATCCCAGGCAACACCTGCTCCCTTGATTGAAAGGGGCAGCGCTGGGTTTACTACCTGTTGCCTGAGGCACCCCCCCCCATCCTTAAACGGGAATGCCGACGGGATCGATGTATTTTTGCATACGCCTCCCGTGAGCTTCGGTTCGTGGATGGTTCCATATTAATAAGGCCTTGAGCCTGACCCGTACACGTGGGGTACGCGGTAAATACACATTTTGATATGTGGTTACTTGTAATACCTGCAGTTGCTTAAATGGTCACCTATCTAAGTATTTAACAGGCTCATTGCTGCTTGACTTCAGTAATCTTTCGAGAACCGGCTCTTTTAACGTGATCCATATTTAGAAAATTATATTTTGAATTATCAATAGTAAAAAGAAAAAGATTCGAAATACTCAAGACATTAGCTATAAAATGAAAAACTTTCAATTCTTAACAAGATCTTCTGCTGACGTAAACAAGTTCTAAATCTATTAATAATGGAGATTCGCTTCCGGTTTTTGTCTGTAACAAAAACGACGTCACTGATTACGTCACACTACCTAAAACGTCATAACGTAGAATAGATACATTCAAAATTTGAGCATGCAATGTTAGACAGTCCTCATTGGTTTTTAAACAAGTTTTAATAAATACATACCTGGTATTATCTATCTATATATAGTTTGTTTTATTTTTAATATATATTTAAAGTTATCAGAACTAAGTTTCCATTTCAACTTTTTTTTTTTTTTTTTACTCCTTTAATAAATTTATTTTATTTTTTACTCCTTTAATAAATTTGATGATTTTACTTTAATTATGATAAAACTTTCTGATATCAAATTTTCAACTCCCATCCCCTCAGGCAATATTCATTTTACGTCGACCAGAGGGCGTTTTTTTTTAATTTGCTTGTACATTTAACAATTATAACCCAACCTCTTCTCAAATTGCTAAGTGACATAAGCCGGCATCAAACAGACCTGTGTCTAAACTGCATCAAAAATGAGTTGTAAAAGAAAAGCGTTAAAAAGAAGAGTTTTTTTTTAAATTGGAAGAGGCTGTAGGGGATTATCTTCCCTTTGCCTGGAAGAGTTATCTTCTCGCTGCATTGCCGTTTGTTCCCACTAGGAGACCTCTGGTATTTAAGCGCCTTATTTGAACTTGTCTTTCTCTTTTAGCTGGATCTTCTCAACAAACTGCTATGGGCTAGAATCTATCTACCCCCTTCTCGGTGGGGCTTTTGCCACCCCCTTACATTACTGTAAGTCCTTTATACAGCATGGACTATCCTTTAGTTCCATGTCTGTAACATTTATATGTTAGGTACATTTGGGTATCTTGTTTATACCTAAATATTGTATATGTATTTACATGTTTTATTCTCCTGTAATTCATGTATCTTATCGTTTCCATGTGCTGTTATATATATTAAATGTTTTGTCTCACAACGTGTCGGAATTGTATGTTCATTAATTAACTTTGAATCTTACAACTGGTGATACCTCGACGTGATACGAACATGCAACCTTCTTGGCCCAAGTCGGCCCCAAAAATGGCTGTAAAAGTACTCAGGACTTACAAGTGTTGACGCCGACTTCATGAACGCGGTTTTTGAAGGCTTTGTTTCTCATTGGAACTTTAATTCTTACATGTGATGATTCCCGACTGAAAACACACCGTTGTCTATTTGTCTATTTTACCGGTTCTGGTAAAATAGACAAACCTAATTTTGTTTATTTTACCGGCCCTGCAAATACTTTTATTGTGAATGCAAGTAATGTTAAGAATAACAGATTTAACAGTTAAAGTTTATTTATATTCATTTATATCTCATCATCATCATCATCATCATCATGTCGCGCTTTCAGCACGGATATCCATGGCAATCTCTCTCCATCCGTCCCTATCGCTCATCATTCTCGGGAGGTCCTCTATGCAGCATCCTGTATCCGCACAGAGCTGATCAATGTACGTCTTTGCTGGTCGGCCCACACTGGCTTGTCCATATGCTGGCTTCCACATGAGGACGTCGCTTATGAGTTCGTCCTTGCTTCTCCAGCAGTGTCCCGCATGTCTTGTCCGTCTCACTCGGATGGTTTGGGTGATATGTGGTAGGTGGCCGTGCAGCTGCTTTCTGGTAGGGTGCTGTTTCCACGTTTTGTTCATGATCACCCGCAGCATTCTTGTGCAGCTCCCATCTAGTTTAGTCGCTTAGTTAGGGTCCAGGTGGTGCAGCCATACAGCAGTACTGACACGACAACGGCCTGGAAGAACTGTCTCTTTAACTTGTCTGTGAGATTGGACCTCCATATGATCGATAGTTTATTTATAGCGGCCCATGCTTTTCCTATGCGTGCATTAACGTCGTTTTCTGTGGAGGAGATGTTACTGCCTAAGTATCTAAATTGTTCTACAGAGTTCAGGAGTTTGCCATCGATGGTTGAGATGTCCCTTTTGTTTATATCTAGTGAAGGATAAAGATACAAAAAGATTCTTCTTAATGGAAAATATAGATAATGTTAATGACTTTGTGATTAAACCCTGATTGAGAGACATACTTTGCGTTTGGAGTATAATATTCTTTCTTTACAAAAAATAAAATATAAAAAAGAAACTGACTTCAACCTTAAATAGCCCGATAAGGTTTGATGTGCCATAAAAACGACCAACACAACATAGTTGTTCATATTTAATTTGGTTAATTTTCTTAACGGTATATCAACTCCTTGTGGCATAGTAATAAAGTTAAACGTAATGAGTCAGATATACCTACTAATAGTTTCTCTTAGTAACTCATCAGGGCAAGAATCTGCCTGATATTATAGTACTAGCAGGACCTGTCAGACTCTTGCCCTGATGGGCTACTAAGCGAAACTGTTAGTAGGTATATCTGACTCATTAGGTTTAACTTAATTATCTGCTCTACTTAGGTATTGCGCACTTTTTAAATTTTAGCTTTAGATAATCCTTGCGGTTTTATATATATATATATATATATATATATATATATATATATATATATATATATTCTTTTTGGCCAAGTGGTATAGTATTAATCGATTATTTTCGGTTGGTACGACCCTCTTGTTTTTTTTGTTTGTTTGTTTTTTTCTCTTTCTTTTTTTGCTTTTTTCACTTTTTTCCCTAGGTGAAGTTTGGTAGTATATTTTTACTATCAAACTATTTGCCGGGTTTTTATTCTTACCGCAAGGGTTTACAAATAAATTTAGTATATATAAACGCTGATATCGGAATACTCCGTTATTACAAATATTTTACAGACGCTGCCGCTTTCAATAATAACAAAGACAAAGGATCCGTTCAACAGGA
>CM042176.1:54020457-54052957 GCA_023376005.1 Doryteuthis pealeii
TTGGGGTTGGGTGGGGGTGGGGGTTTAGAGTTAGTTTAATGGGAAAATAAATAAATAATTTGGGTTCTGTTTTTTCTGGGTCATTCATGTTACTCAACTAGGAAATAACCGAAAGTTGTATGTCTCTATTAATAATGGAGATTAGGGCTCTGTTTGTCTGCAACCAAAACTACGTCCCTGTTTACGTCACAATACCCAAAATCGTCATAACATCTATTGATAATGGAGATTAGGGCTCTTTTTGTCTGTAACCAAAACTACGTCACTGTTTACGNTGCATCTTGAGTATGACTTACCAAGAGCGATGTCCGATAGAGACGAATGGAGAGAGAGAGAGAGACAGAGAGGAAGAGAGACAGAGGGTAATACGTTCAGACCATGATGATGAAATGACGACGACGACGATGATGATGATGATGATGATTGTAGTGTGTTAGAAAATGAGACACGACTAAGAGGACTGGCGACGGACTCAGAACAAAGAAGCTTCTTTTTTTTGTTTTCGTTTCCACGGAGACATTGAAAGGATCTTCTCGTTTGACAAGCACTTTCGATGGAGATACATTTTTCAGATTTTTGGCGGGGTCATCAGTACTTTATCTCATTGCTACACAACACTATCTATCTATCTATCATATATATATATATATATATATATATATATATATATATATATATATATATAATTGGAGGATATGTGCTTAATTGAAGTCATACCTAATTTTGAAAATTAATTAGTTAATAATTAATGAATTTAGGCGGGCATATATGTTCAAATGTAAGGCTAAACATTTTCTCGATTCGTTTAGCCTTGCATTTGAACATATATGCCCGCCTAAATTCATTAATTATTAACTAATTAATTTTCAAAATTAGGTATGACTTCAATTAAGCACATATCCTCAAAAAACCTAATTTGAAAATTAATTAGCTGATAATTAATGAATTGGGCGAATATATCGGTTCAAATGTAAGGCGTAAACAATCGAGAAAAAGTCATATATATATGTGTGTGTCTGTCTGTCTGTGTGTGTGTGTGTGCGTGCGTGCGTGTGTAAGCGGGTGTATGTGTGCGTGTGTATGTGTTTGTTTGTGTGTGTATGTGTACGTATGTGTATGTGTGTATGTGTTATGTGTGTATGAGCATGTGTATGCATGTATGTGTGTGTTTGGGTGTGTGTATGTATGTGTAGGTATTTGGGTTGTGTATATGTGTGTGTATGTGTGCGTGCATGTTTGTGTGTGCAAATGTTTGTGTATTTCTGTGTGTATGTATATATGTGTATGTGTTTGTGTGTATGTGTATGTGTCTGTGTGTATGTGGGCGTGTGTGTATGTGTGTTTGTGTATGTGTGTTTTTCTAAGTATGTGTGCGTGAATGTATGTGTATGTGTGCATGTGAAACCACAAGGTTCCTAGTTCGATACCGGCCCTCGCCAGCTCAGCGTATGAGTAGCACAGGGATCTGTGCCGTAAAGCAAGGAACTGGGGGTAGGTGTGGCGCTCCACCTCAGACGCAAAAAACAATTTCCTTGGTCTAGTGCTAGTGAAAAGGGGATAGACTCCCTCGCTGATTGGCTGATGCCGACTTTACGTCACCCCGACGAGTTCACTCTTATATATATATATAAGTTGAAAAATGGAAGTGAATCCGACAATCATGTTGAAAAAAATAAAGGAGAGAAAATGTTGAATGGATAAAAATTATTTATTGGAGTGCCGACACGTGTTTTGACCAAGTGTTTATCCTTGTACATATTGTATTCTATTTATCATTATTTGAAATACCAAATAGAATAAAATAATATATATATATACCAACCCCTCGGCACGAGCAGGATGTGACACAAGGTCAATTTCTTAAGCGGAGTTCAACAGGTTTGAATTCAGAGTTTTCCTTCTCCTAGACTGGTTGCCTAACCAAGGTTAAAGAGCCCAGTCTGCCCTACGATTTATCCATAGCTGGAGGGAGAGTAAGATTCATACCTTTCCCAAGGGTGTTAGCTAAGTGAAATGCAATTACCACATCCAGGATTTGAACTCGGGGCGACGAGTCCATTTCCCATGACTTTAACCATTACACCACGTGCTTCCTATGTATATGTATGTGTGTGTGTGTGTGTGTGTGTGTATGTGTGTGTGTCTGTGTGTATGTGTGTATGTGTGTGTGTATGTGTATGTGTGTGCATACATCCACACGCAAGTATTAACTATTCGTGGACATAAGGAAGAGATGGAAAAAAATGTCTATTAAAAGATAGGTGGGCGTTCGTTCCAGCTAGGATTTCGTTTCCTTAAGCCGTTCCTCCTTTTTATCTCACCATTTCGAATTTTCTACATTTTTTTTTCTTCTTCTTTTCGTTTCTTCCAATTTTTTTTCATCTACCCCTCCCTCCCCCCTTCTTTCGTTTGTCTTGTCTTTTTCTTTCCCGCTTTCAGAACCAATCAATAACGTCTAATACAAGGGACAAAATGTACGACTACGCATGCGTCGGCTTTTGTTCACAACGGGCGACTTTTGCATGTGCATAAAGGCCTTTTTTTTATTAACTGTGCGTGCGCATGTTAAAGATGGCGTACGAGTGTGCAATGCTGTTGTGTTTTACGTACGTTAAAGTCATTCGATGCAGATGATATTAAGATATATTTGTAGATAAAGATAGGTAGAATCCCCACACATACACATACACACATACACACAACTACATACATACATACATACATACATACATACACACGTACACGCACACAGATATGTATGTGCAAATACAATATTTGTAGATAGATATGCATAAATACAATATATATATATATATATATATATATATATATATATATATATAATAATAATGGAGATTCGCTTCCGTTTAATAATAATAATAATAATAATAATGATAATAATAATAATAATAATAATAATAATATTGATGTTGAATATGGTGATGATAATGGTGATGATGAAATAATAATAATAATAATAATAATAATAATAATAATAATAATAATGGAGATTCGCTTACGGTTTTTGTCTGTAACAAAAATTACATCACTGCTTACGTCACATTTCCGGTTTTGTCTGTAACAAAAATTACATCACTGCTTACGTCACATTACCCAAAATTGTCATCACATAGAATAAATACACTCAAAATTTAAGCATGCAACATTAGACAGTCCTTATTGTTTTTTAAAACAAGTTTTAATAAATACATGACTGGTATTATATATCTATATATAGTTTGTTTTATTTTAATACATATTTAAAGTTTACATTTCAAATTGTTTTATTTTTTAATCCTTTAATGAATTTGATGATTTTACTTACTTAGGGTACAAACTCGCTGACATTGAATTTTTTAACTCCCACCTCTCAGGCAATGTTTTTCAAAAATCTATTTTACATCGCCCGGTGGGTGATTTTTATTTTGTACTAGTACATACATATACATAGACAGATTATGCATTCGTATTAGGGCCGGTTTAGCTCAGTCGGTAGAGTGTTCGGCTAGGAATCACAAGGTTCTTGGTTCGATACCGGCCCTCGCCAACTCAGCGTGTGGTAAAGTGTTCGGTTGTGAATCATAAGGTTTTTTGATTCGATACCGGTCCTCGCAAACTTAGCTTGCGGTAAAGTGAGGAGCTGATGGTAGGTGTGGCGCTCAACCTTAGATGCTAAAATAATCTCTTTGGTCTAGCGCAAGTGAAAAGGGGATAGTCTCCCTCGCTGTCTGGCTGATACCGGCATTAGGCCGCCCCGACGACTTTACTTAGATAGAGATACGTAGAACCTCTCTCTCTCTCTCTCTCTCTCTCTCTCTCTCTCTCTCTCTCTCTATTTCTTCTATTCTTTCTCTCTCACACACACACACATATACACGTACACGCACACGTATACGCAAACAAATATATGTGTGTAAACAGGAATACATAGATAAAATACTAACATACATAAACATTCACACACAGAGATTATACATATGTACATAGGGATAAGTAGAATCCCCTCTCTCTGTCTGTCTGTCTGTCTCTCTCTCTCTCTCTCTCTCTCTCTCTCACACACACACACACACACACACATACATACACAGACACGTACACGCACACAAATATACATGTAATTAGAGATGCATAAATACAATATACACATACACAACATACATACACAGATTATACATTTATACATTATAGAATCCTTATATATATATATATATATATATATATATATATATATATATATATATCTGTATTTAACCAAGATAGAAATGAACAATGAATGTGTGTGTCAAAAAAAAAAATACTTTTTTGACACACCTATATATATATATATATATATATAATATATATATATATATAATACATGTGTGTGATAAAACAGGTAAAAGCCCACGACAAGTTTCATGTGAACGATTCATGAGCGTGTCTGTATCGATACAGGCTCACCCGAGAATCGGTCGCGTGAAACTAACAGTCGTGGTTTTTTTGTTTTTTTTTCCTGTTTAACTTTTTGGGGATATTGCTCTGCGTCTTGTGTATCGAGCACTTTATAAAAATGAAGTGCTTTTTCTGATTTTAAAACACGTGACCGATATTTAGGCGTGCCTGCGCAGACACGTCTGGAGTAAGTCTATCGCATTCAACTAAATACTTATCTGTTCTCAGTGCAATATTTAAGTCACGTGGCTATCAAGTAGCCGACCTACTGAGTCACGTGACTCGATCTGGCGCCAAATCTATCCCTTCATGGCAACTTTTAGCTAGAATCCGGAAAAGTATATATATATATATATATATATATATATATATATATATAATGACCATAAAAGGGTATAAAACCCTTTTATATATATATATGAAGAATGTGGAATTGGCAAGCTTGTGTAACGGTTAGAGACTTCGCCTGTCAGCTTGATAGTCGAGGTTTCGAGTCACACACGGAGCAGTCTCCCATGTCTATAACCTTGCTGATGAGACCTAATAGGTCGAAATGTACATTCAGGGATTGACATTTTCTCGATTCGTTTAGCCTTACATTTGAACATATATGCCCGCCTAAAATTCATTAATTATTAACTAATTAATTTTCAAAATTAGGTATGACTTCAATTAAGCACATATCCTCCAAAAATTGTCGGCTTAAAGCCATATAAGAAATAAACACATTTGTTTGTTTACTTTCAAAAAGAAATTCATTTAACTAAAAATGTCATAACAAGACGACAACTACTTCAGTTCCAGTGTTCTTCTGAAAAAGAGATTTTATCTCGAAATATCAAGAATAAATCACAGGTTAACTAACAACACCATCGTTGCCTTATTTTTTCTTTACGCCTACATTATGATAGCCTTCAAAATCATCTTCCAAACCAATATATATATATATATATATATATATATATATAAATGGTAATATTTTTCAACCCCACTCCTCAATTAACTCGACCCGACAATATACAATATACATAACCTAAACATACACACCCACACACACATACACGCACAAACATGAACGCTAGTATTAACGTAAGTATTGTCCAAATGTCGCACACTCACAGAACAACGTATTATGTGTGTGACCAGTTACCCCGCGTACGCAACCTTTATGCTGTCCATAAACACTCGCATACATTCAATTTACCATCACATACATACACATCATTTTATCCAATCATACGCATCCCATGTCTATTGAATTTTCTGAAATGTTTTGAAATTTTTGAAATTTTTTCGATTTTCCTTGCATTTGAAACATCTTCACCTGATGATTGCATCACATGAAACCAATATGGTCGTGAATGTTCCTTTGTCACCTAATAAATAGATATGTAAAACCTTTATATATTTTTTATTATATTATATAACAGCTCTATTTTATATTGAGCACTCTACCAATAATACTGCGTTTGGCACACCGTTTCAGTAAAAGCTGAAACAGTGACAATCCCACACATATATATATATATATATATATATATATATATATTGTGATGTGGAAATCCGATCTCACTGACAATTTAATCGAAAATTCTTCTAAGCCGTGGTTGTATCAGTGTTACTGTACGGCTGCACTACCTCGACCCTAACGAAGTGCATGGAGAATAAGATACATGGGAGCTGCACAAGAATGTTGCGCACAATCTTCAACAAGGCGTGGAAACAATACCCCAGAGAAAACAGCTGTACGGCCACCTGCCGCGTATCACACAAATCATCCGTGTGAGGTGTGCAAGACACGCAGGACACTGCTGGAAAAGCAAGGCAGAACCCGTGGAAGCCAGCACATGGGCATGCCAGTATGGGCCGGCCAGCAGAGACGTACATTGACCAGCTCTGTACGGATACTGGATGCTGTGCAGAGGACCACCCGAGAATAACGAGTGATAGGGACGGTTGGAGAGAGATTGTCATGGATATCAGCGTACTCTAAGCCACGCCGACAGCGGAAAATAAATTTTCGTCATACAACGTTGGATAGCACGTGCGATACCCTGCCCTCATCAGCTGCCAACTAGGAGTGATAACACAGTTTCCGTAGCTAAGGCAGGACTGTCACTTCCTAGCGCTACCAAGCAGCTTTCGCCACCGGACAGGGTATTAAAAAAATGAAATGATGTAGAGAAGAGATTATAAGATCCGTTCATCTGAGATGTTTTGTTATCAGTTTGTTATTTAAAACGCGTTTGTTTTCGGCCGTTGATTACGCGATTGCAGATATTACGTAACAACACGGAAATGATGATTACGTGCGTGTCATTTGTGTTGAAGACTTTTAAACCTCGACAAGATCCAGCTAGATGCAAAATCTATTAATAATGGAGATTCGCTTCCGGTTTTTGTCTGTAACAAAAACGACGTCACTGATTACGTCACATTACCTAAAATCGTCATAACATAGAATAAATACACTGAAAATTTGAGCATGCAATGTTAGACAGTCCTCATTGTTTTTTAACAAGTTTTAATAAATACATACCTGGTATTATATATCTATATATAGTTTGTTTTATTTTAATATATATTTAAAGTTATCAGAACTAATTTACATTTTTTACTCCTTTAATAAATTTATTTTATCTTTTACTCCTTTGATTGAGGCCGGTTTAGCTCAGTCGGTAGAGTGTTCGGTTAGGAATCTCAAGGTTCTTGGTTCGATACTGGCCCCCGCCAACTCAGCGTATGAGTAGCACAGGGATCTGTGCGGTAAAGTAAGGAGCTGATGGTAGGTATGGCGATCCACCTCAGATGCTCAAATAATCTCCTTGGTCTGGCGCTAGTGAAATGGGATAGACTCCCTCGCTGATTGGCTGATGCCGACATTAGGCCGCCCCGACGACTTTACTTTACTTACTCCTTTGATGATTTTACTTTACTTATGATACAAACTCTCTGATATTAGATTTTCAACTCCCATCCCCTCAGGCAATATTTATTTTACGTCGCCCAGAGGGCGTTTTTTTTTATTTTGCTAGTAAATACAAGCCGTTCTTATTGAATCAAGAGAGACCGTTTTTTTGTGTGTCTGGGGTTGAGCGCCACACCTACCATCAGCTCCCCACTTTAACATACTGATGATGATGATGATGATGATGATGATGATGAATCTGTAAATCGAAAAGCAAGTGCGAGTGCCGAAAGGAAATGCTACCGATGTCCCCTACCTGGCACGTTGACAATGAACTTGTGAAGTGGTAGTCTCTCCGATTGATTTCACAATTTCTTTGGGCTATGACCCACCGACAGCAACCACTCTCCGCCTCCGCCCCGAACCACACACACAGCTGTTGCCTGCATAGATCGCGGCCAGCTGTCTATTGGGTTGTAAAAAATAACACACAATCATATATATATATATATATATATATATACATACACACACACACACACACACATATATATATATTATATATATATATATATATATATATGTATGTGTGTGTATTATTCCCATATATATATATATATATATATATATATATATATATATATATATATACTCATTAGATATGCCAACAAAGAAGCATACGTGGCTCCCATTACAACACATATATATATATATATATATATATATATATTATATATATATATATATACGTGTGTGTGTGTGTGTGTGTTGAAAAAATTTTTAATCCTCCCACCACTTGTCTAACCTAATTTCATATCATTTCCCCCGATTTAATGTAATTTACTATTGTGACTTTTAATGGTTCTCCGGTTGTAAAACTTGAAAAGAAAACACCGGACGAAAGGGCCCTAGTTTTATATCAATAAAACAACTTTCCCCACTCTATCGCCCCTTTCTGTCTCCCATTCATTATCATAGTGTAGATTACAATAAATATATTATATACATTTGCCTGTACCAAAAATGTACACACACACACACACACACACACACACATATATATATATAATATATATATATATATATATATATATATATATATATATATATATATTCAAACGCTGCATGAAAAACAAAATAATCTTCCGTGGCCCTGTGATAAACTTCGTTTTTGGCGATCCGGCCTCCGATTAAATGTTTACAATTCAGAGCGAGTCTTTATAGAAATATTGTAGCTTTTTGTTCATAACAATTAAACCTAGTCTTCTCATTTGGATGTAGTGCTCCATCTGGATCTCCAAATCTTCATTTCATTTTTTTCTTCTTCTAACCGGTCTTTTGTTGACTGGTCTGGTTCTGTTACAGGTCTGGTTCTTCAAGATGCTGGTCTGATTATGCCATTAATTGTCATTAATTCTTAGAGACAACACAAGGCATATATTTTGTTATGATCACATTTTTATCAACTTCAGAATCAGAACTTTATCAACCGCATTCGGGGAGTGAATCCGGTCCATATTTACATTAGGACGTCTCACGGCTTAACTGACTCTAAGTTAACTAAGCCTTCTTTCCCATAGTCTTCATAACCAGAAAGAAGGGTACGCGAAGGTCATCTCGCGTCAATCACCTAATGAAACAGAACCTGAATTCATCAACACCTGGATTCAAAGGTATCTTTACACTAACCGTCTAAAAAAACTGTTGTATACCTCTTTACTTACTTCTATTCTTCTTCTGTCTTTGATATCTTACGTTCTTCTAGATCTCTTCTAACATCTCTTCGTCTTGGGTGGTCGGTCGCACTTAACTCATTTCTTCTTCTTCTTCAGTCTTGTTACCAAGACACCCATTAATCACAAGACCGTGTTATTTTTCTTAAACTTTTATTTCCTTAACTAAACATTTCATGTAACTAAATATCTGACTAACATAGCGCGCGTATGCAGAGTGAGTTACAGTTAAGGCAGGGCATCTTCACTGCCTGACGTCCAACTGAAAACTGAGGACCCAACCAGGTCCCACATGACTTCACGTATTTCGCGGGCTTCCTGTACTATTCCATGGAAAGTCCCGCCTGTGAATTGAAAAGGGCCATCCCTTTAGAAATACAGGGATTGACAATAATCTTATGCAACCGCATAGATTATGTAACAAAACGACGGTACTCACCAATATACAACAGTAGTATCTGGGTAACTGTTATCTTATCTGTATAACTGGATCTGACAATCTGTTGGTTCTTCTATCTTCTGTCTGGTTTGGGCTGGTATATCTGGATCTGGGTAGCTGACGTCTTGTTGATTTCTTTGGGTTTTTCATCCTCACTTGGGATTTCTTCTCCTGTCTCCGTTGCTTGTTTTGAATTAACGAGCACAAGACCTTTTGCGCTTTTTATTATTTAATGAATCGATCAGATAAATACGCGTGTGAGAATTTGGCCTTGAACGGGAGAGACACCATCTTACTTACTCCCCGTTCGGCTCCAGCCAAAAACTGATTTTCCTAAATTAACTTTCTCACGTTCGCTAGCCCTGTCGACTGGAACATTAGAATAAACCGACTACACCTCTGCATAGGGGTTAGACCCAACCCAGTGGGGTGGCGACCCGTGATGCTTAAGGGTGAAACCCTAGTGGCTGAGCAGTCCAGTAAAACTTGACACATGTTACATGGAAAGAGGTGGGCACGCCGAGTAGGCATCGCGTTGCACTGAGAGTCACTATATCGAAGAATTTCATCACCTTGGACACCTTTATGGGTCTAAAACAACAAATCCAATTTTCCCGCACATTTCGTGTCCTAGGTATGACGTTAAATTACATCTAATAGTGAAGTTACAGTTTTGGAGCTCAGGGGATGTGGAGTACCCCTTCATCACCATTACTCCCAGGTCCACTCTGACCTGGAGTGGTAATACCTTTTAAGCGTACCATCTATGGGTTAATAGAAAAAAATGAGTTTTAAGAAATGTGTTTAAAAAATTGAGTTTAAAAGAAAATGAATATTCGTCAAGCGTGAATAGAACAAAACGTCTTCGGCATAAAATAACCCACAAGGGTTGACATGCCGTTAAATCAAACCAACCATCCAACCAACCAATTTTGAAACTCTGGGGAGGTGGAGTACTCCTTCATTGTCATTACTCCCAGGTCCACTCAAACCCGGAGTAGTATTACCTTTTTAGGGTCACATCTATGGGTAAAATAGAGAAATGAGTTTTAAAGAACGTCTTCGGTATAAAATAACCCAACAAGGGTTGATATGCCGTAAAATTTAACAAACCATCCAACCAACCAATTTTGAAACTCTGGGGAGGGTGGAGTACTCCTTCATTGCCATTACTCCCAGGTCCACTCAAACCCGGAGTAGTATTACATTTTTAGGGTAAAATAGAGAACTGAGTTTTAAAGAACGTCTTCGGTATAAAATAACCCAACAAGGGTTGACATGCCGTAAAAACCACCAAACCAAACCAAATCAACCAATTTTGGAACTCTGGGGAGGGTGGAGTACTCCTTCATTGTCATTACTCCCAGGTCCACTCAAACCCGGAGTAGTATTAATTTTTTAGGGTAAAATAGAGAACTGAGTTTTAAAGAACGTCTTCGGTATAAAATAACCGAACAAGGGTTGACATGCCGTAAAATCCACCAAACCAAACCAAATCAAGCTGCATGTTCCCATGGAGAAGAATTAGAAATCGTCTTCTGAAAAATCAGCTGCCCTAACGGAAGGGAAAACTAGAAATACAATTCAAAAATAGATTTAAAAGCGTTTGAAATGTAATTAAGTTGCAGCACCCGAAAGCGATTGATTCTTTTTCGAAAGTTTTTGTTTAAAATTCGTTGACGTTCAAAGATTTTGAAAGAATACAAAACATATAAGGATTATCGATTGGGGATAGAAGAAGAAGAAGAAGAAGAAGAAAAGAAGAAGAAGAAGAAGAAGAAGAAGAAGAAGAAAAACAAAACAAAACAACAAAAACAACAAAAAACATCATATACATACCAAAACACCAATCTCTCTCTCTCTCTCTCTCTCTCTCTCTCTCTCTCTCTCTCTCTCTCTCTCTCTCTCTCTCTCACTCTCCCCTCACTTTCAATCTATCTATCTATCTATCTATCCCCAGTCTGTTCATATCTTACTTTCTTACGATCTATATATCTTGTTCATACCTTATCATCTATCTATCAATCTATCTATCTTAGAATGCTCATATCTATCTATCTATCTATCTATCTTAGAATGCTCATATCTATCTATCTATCTATCTATCTATCTTAGAATGTTTATATCTATCTATCTATCTCTCTATCTACCTTAGAATGTTCAGATCTATCGATCTATCGATCTATCTATCTTACAATGTTGTATCTATCTATCTATCTTAGAATGCTCATATCTATCTATCTATCTATCTATCTATTATCTCTCTCTCTCTCTCTCTCTCTCTCTATATATATATATATATATATATATATATATATATATATATATATACATCAGTCTGTTCCTATCTATAGCTATCAATCTATCAATCTAGCTGTTCCTTTCTGTCTATCTATCTATCTATCTATCTGTCTGTCTTTCTGTCTGTCGGTCTGTTCCTATATCTATCTATCTATCTATCTCATTTTGTTCCTATCTATCTTTCTATCTCTTACGCAATAAATATAGTCGGTCGCCTCTCGTCGCCTGTCTGTTATTCTTCCGTTCTTTCCGGTACCACTGAACTTTCAATCCCTAAAGGTTCACGCACGTTGCGATCAACGAGCCACTGAAATTGAGAAACCAGACCTTCCCCCCGCACACACGCACACACCAACAAAGGAAACCAAAACACACACGACTACGCATGCGCACGCACAACCCAGAGACAAAATTCCATTCATTGAAAATAAAGAAAATTGTGAAAAAGAAAAACGAAAAAGAAAGAAGAAAAGAAAGAAGGAAAGAAAGAAGAAAAACGCGGGAAGTCAGTGGAACGCACACACAGACACAATGTACATCGAGACTTTTAAGGGCTGAGTACAAAGCGCTCGCACACACATACATACACACACACACACACACACACACACACAGATGTGCACATACACACACACACACACACAGATGTGCACATACACATACACATACATACACTCGTGTATACACATACACACACACACACACACACATACACAGATGTGCACATACACATACACATACATAACTCGTGCACACACACACACACACACAGATGTTCACATGCACATACACATACATACACTCGTGTACACACATACACACATACAGATGTGCACATACACATACACATACATACACTCGTGCACACGCATACACACACGCATACACAAGCAGACACACATACACAGGCACATACACACACAGTCACATACAGATGTGCATATACACACATACATACATATACTCATGTATGTACATCCTCGCACACACGTAGATATGCAGAAGCACACACGCACACACAGAGGCACATACAAGCCACAGATTTACACACATACACACACATTTACACATACACAAGCAACATACATATATACACTAGCACACACACACCACACACGCACAGAGGCACATACATACACAGATTTACACCACCACATTACACATACACACACACATACATACATGCACTATCACACACACATAATACACACCATACGCACATACATATACATGCGCATACACACAGGCATACCCAAATGTGCACACACACACACACACACACACACATACATCCTTGCACTTATTCCCACAGATCCTGGATGTCGTAATTGCATTTCACTTTACGCTAATATCCTTGGGAAAAGTATGAATCCTTCTCTCCCTTTAGCTATGTGTAAATAGTAGGGCAGACTGGGCTCTTTAACCCTGGTTAGGCAACCAGTCTAGGAGAAAGAAATCTCTTAATTCAAACTTGTTAAACTTTGCTTGGGGTGGTCACTACTAGAATAGGCTCAGTCCTAATTAGTGATCTATCAATAGTAAGGCAGACTGGGCTCTTTAACCTTGGTTAGGCAACCAGTCTAGGAGAAGGAAACTCTGTTGAACTTCGCTTCAGAAATTGATCTTGTGTCACATCCTGCTCGTGCGGAGGGGTTCGGTAAATATATATTCCCATACACCCACACATACCACCTTGCACACGCATGAATATGCACATGCACAAACATACGCACACACACACATATAGGCACATACACACACAAATGTGCACATACACACACACACACACACACACACACACACACGTAGATACATACACACACTCATGTATGTGCATCCAGACACACCAATTTGCATACACATAGATATGCGCATGCACAAGCACACACACACACACACACATACACACACATATATATATATATATATATATGTACAGGCACATATACACAGACAGAGATGTGCACATATAGCAATAGCAATAACATAATCTTTACAGATCATTGCCGTCCCTCACAATCCTATAACCCCACCACCAGAACCTTTCCTCTCATGAGCCCTCAAATGACTCATCAAACCCGCTGTAGATGCACAAAGTTTGAAGCAAATATGACATAGGAAGGACGTCCTTCCCGTTGTATCAGATGATAAAATTTGAAACTTATGCACCACTATATATCTCTTAAGACCAGAAGCTGACTTACACACTTTGTTACAGATAGCACAAGACACATTGTTTGTTTCTGAAATTTGCAGGAATTGTCCCTGATGAGATTTCCTATGATTGACATATCCAGCCTTAGAAAGCAGAATTCGACCACATGTCTGACATTTCCAACCCTCCATGTTCTCTCCAATATATATGTATACAGACATACATACATACACTCATGCACACAGGCACATACAGACACAGATGTGCACATACACACACCTATATTGATCGCAACGTCTTGTCGGGTGACTCCTTACTCCTTCATTCATTGTCCGTTTGTGAGCTCGTTCATGACTTTTCAATCCTGCCAAAGTCTTGCATAACTTAGAACATATCTCGCACACATAACGATCGGTGTTGACTGAGTCGACAGGCGTTGTATACACATTACTGTGAACTCTCATGTACCATATATCAATTATGAATCTAATAGTAAAATAAAATAGAATTATTGATATCAACGTCTTGTCAGACGACTACCACTCCTTCATTCATTGTCCGTTTGTGAGCTCGTTCATGACTTTTCAATCCTGCCAAAGTCTTGCATATCTTAGAACATATATGGCACACATAACGATCGAGTCCCATCTATGGGTTAAATAGAAAAACATGAGTTGATAAACAAAATTGTATTATCCATTAAGAATTGATTTATTTCAAAACTTTATCGGCATTAAATAACCCACTGAGGTTAGTATGCCGTAAAACAAAACAAACCAAACAAACAAACATAACGACCGGTGTTGACTGAGTCGACAGGTGTTGTATATGCATCACTGTGAACTTTCATGTGAAGCTTGAGACCACCGGATGTTCAGCACACTTTTGTGCAGTAGGAACATAAAAAGTCCTCATGTTGGGAATCATGCTGGGAATCAGTATGGCATGGGAGAGACAACAATTGCAGTTGGGTAGCTCTCATGTGATTTTATGTGATTGACCAAACCTGCATACATACATACATACAGGAGATGGAGGCGCGTGGTCTAATGGTTAGAGCCGTAGAAAATGGACTCGTCAACGCGAGTTCAATTCCTGGACGTAGCTGTTGGCATTTCACATGGCGCTAATACCCTTGGGAAAGGTATGAATCCAATTCGCCCTCCAGCTATGGGTAAATAGCAGGGCAGACTGGACTCTTTAACCATGGCTAGGTAACCAGTCTAGGAGAAGGAAAACTCTGAATTCAAACCTGTTAAACTCCGCTTAAGAAATTGACCTTGTGTCGCATCCTGCTCGTGCGGAGAGGTTGGTATATATATATATATATATATATATATATATATATATATATATACACTCATTCACGCATATCCACACACACCAACACACTAATCTTTACAACACATCAAAATAATTACTGAATAAATCTAAACAATAAAATCAACAATCCTTCTGAGAACGACCAGAGAAATGGTTGAAAGTGCTTGGGTAAAAAATATGAGACATTTTTTTCACCATTTGGATTCCTAATCTACGAAAAACAACAAAAACATATATAACTCTGCTGATGAGGCATAATAGGCCGAAATGTACATACAGAGATTGACTTTTTCTCGATTTGTTTAGCCTTACATTTGAACAGATATGCCCGCCTAATTCATTAATTACCAATTAATTAATTTTCAAAATAAGGTATGACTTCAATTGAGCACATATTCTCCAAAAATTGTCGGCTAAGGCCATATCAAACGAATTGTTTGTTTGTTTACTTCTCATATATATATATATATATATATATATTATATATATGTGTGTGTGTGTGTGTGTGTGTGTGTGCTTTCTACTCTACTGTATGGTGTTGAAACTTGGACACTTTACCGCAAGCACATAAACAACTTGACGCCTTTCACATGCGTTGTCTCGTGCTATTTGCGGTATAAAATGGGATGATAGAGTAAAAAATAGCACAATATTTAAAAAAATGTAACATTGCTGGCATCAAAACCTTACTAGCCAAGGTTCAGGTTAGGTGGACTGGTCACGTTGTCAGAATGAATGAGAACAGGCTACGAAAGAAGATATTATACGGACAATTACCAAATGCTAAGCGTTTTATTGGACACCACAAAGACAAATTGAAGACAATTTGAAACGCTCATATTTAACCTGAGTGCTTTGGGGAATCTGCATCAAATCGGAAAGAATGGCGTAAGACATGTTTCGGTAGATTAAAGAGCTTTGAAGAAAATAGACTGAAAGCATCGAGATCAGCTCCGTCTAACTTTAAAAAAAAACATTTAACTCCTGCCTTGGAGCATTTCGTTTTGTCAGTGTGGCTTCATAGCTCGCAGCGGGGCTGGGCTGCTATCACATTTGAGGAAACACAAAATGTCTTCTTGATAGCATGCACAACATGGGAGGAATCAAAATCACTCACTGCTGACTTATCTATCGTTCATGATAGGAGAGTCCACCATATATATATATATATATATATATATTATAATATATATAGCAAAATTGTTCCAATGTAAATAAATATAAACTAAAACTTTTATCTATTATCTATTAACGTTCTATCACTGATATTGAACACTCTTTAAATAACACTGTACGTTGGGTTACTACCGCTTCTTCATGTATAATTGGTACCAACACATACACATTGATATATATTATATATATATGTGTGTGTGTGTGTGTGTGTGTGTGTGTGTGTGTGAAGTAGTCAAAACGATGTTTTGAAATTGCGAAGGCCGACAATTTTTTGGAGATTATGTGCTTAAATTAAAAGTCATATCCTAATTTTGTTAATTAATTAATCAATAACTAAATGAATTAGGCGTGCATATCGGTTTAATTGTAAAGCGTAAACAAATCGAGAAAAAGTCATCTGTATGTACATTTCAGCCATTAGGCCTCATCAGCAGAGCTATAGACAAGGCAGTGCTTTGTACGGGATTCGAACCCTGTGTGGGATTGTCACTGTTTCAGCTTTTACTGGAACAGTGTGCCAAAATTGCAGTATTATTGGTAGAGTTCTCAATATTTTAAAAAATAAAGCCATTATATAATATAATAAAATAAATATTATAAAGGTGCGCTTACGCTTGCATGAAACCAAATGGTTGTGACTGTTCTTTGTCATCAAATAAAATAGATATGTAAAACCTTTTATATATTTATTTTATTTTATATATATAATATATATATTATATATATATATAATATTATATATATATATGTGTGTTGTGTGTGTGTGTGTGTGTGTGTGTGGTTGTGAAGAATTTCAAATTTCCCCCTTATCTATATTTCCCGCCCAAATTGTACTTAGTCTTCAGTGGGCGAAGTTCCCACTGGTTTTTTTTTGTTTTTGTTTTTTTTTATTTTATTTTATTTTATTTATTTATTTTTTTCTCAGTGGCAGTAAACAAGGTCAGTGGGAGGGGGGCTTTTTTAAACACCAGCCCAAGCAGACGCGCGAGGGTCGGGTCTAGAATTTGCTGGTGTTGGGTGATTTTGGTGTGGGATGGTAAGATCGACTGATATAGGGCAAGCAAAACTAATAATAGCAACAACCAACCAACACACAACAAAATACCATCAGACAGACAGTGGTAAGATTTGGTATGAACAGCAAACTAACAATATTACCATTGATGTTGTTTCCCGTTCATTTTGACGCCTTCCGGCTGTACCCACTACCACCACTACCACGCCAACAATTCCCACCTCCACCCACGCCAACACAGGCTCACTCTGTCCACCACGCTCTTTTTTCCCTACCCTCATCTCTCCTACCTCAATCTGGTATTTCTCTAGCAGTGGCTCTTTTTTTTTTCTCTTTTCTCTCTCTCTCTCTCTCTCTCTCTCCTCTCTCTCTCTTTCTCTCTCTTTCTTTCTTTCTTTCTCTCTCTCTCTCTCTCTCTCTCTTTCTTTCGGCTTTCTTTCTCTCTCTCTTTCTTTCTTTTCTCTCTTTTTTCTTTCTCTCTCTCTTTCTTTCTCTCTTTCCTTTCTTTTTATCTCTCTCTTTATTCTTTTCTTTCTTTATCTCTTTCTTCCTCTCTCTTTCTTCTTTCTCTCTCTCTTTCTTTTACTCTCTCTCTTTCTTTTCTTTCTTTCTTCTCTTCTCTATCTTCTTTCCTCTTCCTCTCTCTTTTTCTTTTCTCTTTCTTCTTTTCTCTTCTTCTTTTCTTTCTCTCTCTTCTCTTCCTCTCCTCTCTTCTCTCTCTTTCTCTTTTCTCCTCTCTCTCTCCGTCGTCTCTCTCCTTCTCCTCAGATTGTCTGTCTCTCTCCATTTATATTGTAGGCACTTATTTAGGGGGGGAGAAAACGTCTTGATGCTGAGGGAGGGAATTCGCAATTAACTTAGGCCTTCTATCATAATTCATGTATGCAATACGGATGTGTATGAAGAGATATGAATAGACATGATAGATAGATAGTAGATGAGATTAGATATAGATAGAACCTGATTAGTTTTGGATAGGTAGATAGATATGAAGAAAGAAAGAAAGATAAGTAGATAGATATGATAGATAGAGTAGAATCGAGAACCGACTGCGATAGATAGATAGATAGATAGATAGATAGATATATAACCGATTGAGTTTGGATAGAAAAGAAACAAAAAGAAACAAACAAACAAAGAAAGAAAATAGAATGAAAAAAAACAGAAAGAAAGCTGAAACTCAAAAAACAAATCCTGATTATATGGTGTTTGCTTATCCACCACGAATTCTTATTCATATGAGTGTCATCAATCTCAGCTAAATAATGGGCCATTCTCGGGGCTTCGGAAGGGGGGGGGTCTTGCCTCTCGTGAAGTAACTCAATACTACCAAAAACAGCACCATGTTCGGCAGTCCGTCGTCTCGGAATTTCCCCTGCCAATGGACCCAAACTGCCGGACCGCCAAGACAGTAGACTGATGTCTGTGCAGCCTCTTCCACTTAAGAATATCTCACGCACATGTTTTTGAAACATATTGTCTGAGGGGTGGAGTTAAAACTTCAATGTCAGCGAGTTGTACCCTAAGTAAGTAAAATCATCAAATTCATTAAAGAATAAAAAAATATAAAACAATTTGAATGTAAACTTTAAATATATTAATAAAAAAACAAACTATATATAGATATATATAATGCCAGTCATGTATTTTATAAACTTGTTTTAAAAACAATGAGGACTGTCTAATGTTGCATGTTCAAATTTTCAGTGTTACTTATTCTATGTATGACGATTTTGGGTAATGTGACGTAGGTAGTGACGTAATTTTTGTTGCAGACAAAACCGGAAGCGAATCTCCATTATTGATAGATTAGATAGAAATACTACTGAAACCATATAACTGTGTGCAAATTATTTTGATTTAAGAATAGTTATAACTGTTTACTAAGGATTATTATTTATTATTATTATTATTATTATTATTATTATTTTTACTTGAAACCAATTAGATGTGTGGAAACAAAAAACTTTTATAGGATAGAAATAGTTATGCGAGAACATATCGTTCTTAGTATTAGATTGGAAACTTGCAACCATACAATCTTTGCAAATTATTTGTATTAGCAAGATAAAAAAACGCCCTCTGGGTGACGTAAAATAAATATTGCCTGAGGGGATGGGATGTTGAAAATTTTAATATCAGAAAGTTTGTATCATATATAGTAAAGTAAAATCATCAAATTTATAATAAAATAAAATTTATTAATTAAGGAGTAAAAATATAAAAAAATTGAAATGGAAACTTAGTTCTGTAACTTAAATATTTAAAAAATCTCAAAATAAAAAACAAATTATATATAGAATAGATAATACCACAGGTATGTATTTTATTAAAACTTGTTTTAAAAAAAACCAATGAGGACTGTCTAACATTGCATGCTCAAATTTTCAGTGTATTTATTCTATGTTATGACGATTTAGATAGTGTGACCGTAAGCAGTGACGTAGTTTTTTGTACAAGACAAAAACCGAACGGAATCTCCATTATTAATAGATAGATAGAAATACTTGAAACCACATGACTGTGTGCAAATTATTTGTATTAAGAATATGTTACTTGAAGTTATAATTGTTTACCTAAGATTATTATTATTATTACTTGAACCATATAACTGTGTGCAAATTATTTGTATTAAGAATAGTTACTTGAAGCTATATTGTTTTACTATGGATTATTATTATTAGTTACTTGTATTAAAACTGGTATGCAAATTATTTGTATTAAGAATAGTTACTTGAAGCGTATAATTGTTTACTAAGGATTATTATTATCAGTTACTTAAAACCATATAACTGTGGTGCAATTAATATTGTATAAGAATAGTTACTTGAAGCTATATTGTTTACCAAGGATTATTATTATTTGTTACTTGAAACCATATAACTGTGCGCAAATTATTTGTATTAAGAATAGTAACTTGAAGCTATAATTGTTTACTAAGGATTATTATTATTATTAGTTACTTGAGAAACCATATAACTGTGTGCAATATTTTGTATTGAGAATAGTTACTTGAAGCTATAATTATTTATACTAAGGAATATAAATTTTAGTTACTTGAAACCATATATCTGTGTGCAAATTATTTGTATTATAGAATAGTTACTTTGAAGCTTATAATTGGTTTTAACTAGGATTATTATTATTATTAGTTACTTGAAACCATAATAACTGTGTGAAAAAAAAAAAACTTTTATAGGGATAGAATTAATTATGCGAGAACATGGTCGTTCTTGGTATAGATTGTAATATATTGCCCATACATCTTTTGAATTATTTGTATTAGATAAGCGTATTGATATCCACACGTGGGCAAAAAAAGTCTTTTGAAACAACTACAAAAAAATGTATATAAGATGCAGATCTGAGACAATTGCTAACCTCTAGGTATAATAATAACCTTATAAACGGGCTGGTATGCCGTTAAAATCAATCAATTAGTCAATGTTCAAATGTCGAGATTCATCTTGCGCCACAATGTGCCTTCTAAATCTATCTCTTTCCCCAACTTTCATCTCTTCGTCATAAACGCTTTTGCATTCTGTCNGGTGGAAGGTATGATCCACTGGGAATGTGCAAAGTTTGTGACATTCCCGCTAAAAATAACGAGACCTATGGTCCACCTAAGCAGTTCTTTATCCAAATATCATAATGATGTTTCCTTCCTGCTTCAATGGCATTGGGTGACCTAATTTAAAGTCATATAAAAATAGACGCGTTTTTCTTCATAGATTTTCAAGGGAAAAAAACAAGTTTTCTTTTTATGAAGAGACTATGTGAATTAACAAACAGAAAAATGATAATAGAAAAGTTAGATTTACAATGGCGAATGAATCATTGCACACCTACGTATATGTGGGTATTTACTCCACCCGTTAACACCTGTAGGGTGTGACACAAGGTCATAAGTATGGGGGCATATCCAGCTATAAACGAACAAAAAAATCTTGCGAGCAAAAAAAAAAAAAAATCTTGTCTTTTTCTTTCAAACTATCGAGATGGAACGATTGATTATTTTTAACGGCATGTCAACCCTTCAAGGGTTATTTAATGCCTAGAGGTTAGGGAATTTGCATTCATCATTTATATTTACATTTTTTGTTTTAATTGTTTCTTAAGAGTTTTTTTTTTGCACGATATAATGATATCAAGTATTCCTATCAAATATAAATAGTATACACTCAGGTGTATGGTTTCAAGTATTTCAGTCTAGTACAAATAATTCATACACAGTTATATGGTTCAAGTATTCCTATCAAATACAAATAATTTGCACACAGTTATATGGTTTCAAGTATCCCTATCAAATACAAATAATTTGCACACAGTTGTATGGTTTCAAGTATTCCTATCTAATACAAATAATTTGCACACAGTTATATGGTTTCAAGTATTCCTATCTAATACAAATAATTTGGACACAGTTGTATGGTTTCAATTATTTCTATCAAATACTAATAATTTGAACAGAATTATATGACTTCAAGTATTCCTATCTAATACAAATAATTTGAAACAGTTATATGGTTTCAAGTATTCCTATCTAATACAAATAATTTATGCTCAATTATATTGTTTCAAGTATTCCTATCTAATACTAATAATTTATACACAATTATATGGTTTCAAGTATTCCTATCAAATACAAATAATTTATGCTCAATTATATTGTTTCAAGTATTTCTATCTAATACTAATAATTTATACACAGTTATATGGTGTAAAGTATTCCTATGTAATACTAATAATTTGTACACAATTATATGGTTTCAAGTATTCCTATTTAATACGTAAGTCTGTTTTTTTCTTCTTCTTTTTCTGTACTGTGTTGTGTCTTCTGAATGTTTCTGAAATATTGGATTTTTAAAGAAACACAGAACATAACGCCACGTGACCATTGGCGTTCCTTTTCAAACTCCATTTAAGCAGTGACATAGTTTCGGTTACAGACTAATAAAGACCGAATCTCCATTGTTAATACTAGCAAATATATGCACCCTCCGGGTGCAAGTATTTAAGTTTTAAATTTTGATATAATAAAATATCATATTAAATTAGAAAGGCTAATGAAACTGACTAAGAATGCAGATAAAAAATCTGCAACAGAGGGGTATAATCGAAAAATAGAACAACTTTGAAACTAACTCTTCATCATTTTCCATTACTCCGTCTTTGATTGGTAAATTTTCCTAATTTAACTATTTAGTTAAAATAGGAAGTAAAGGATAATATTACAGTTATTTCTTCAAATTGAGATTTTTGTTTATATTCTTAAGCATAATACCAAGCACATATTTATAAATAAAATTTTAAATATCAATATGCAATTAGCCTTCTCGTCAAACTGTAAACGCTATTTTTGTATATTAAATACAATTGCATGTTATTAGTACGTAGATATACAACAGTATAATAATGTAACAATTTATTAATAACGAAGGTTTAAAAGAATGAAATCAGGAGAATTTGACGTAAATGGAATTGTGACTTGAGTAGTAGTTTCGGTTAACAGAAAAACACACAATCTCCATTATAATAAGAAATATATATATTTGTTTTCAGCTTCTAAAATTGCGTGTTAACAAATAACTTTTACCATTCTACTTCTTCTTCTTCCGGTGGGGAAGTGGTTGTGTGTGTGGGGGGGGGGAGTGAGTTATTTTCGCCAACGGAGGAAGTATAACGGTGAGCAACATGCGGACCTGGTGTGAATGAGTGAGAGAGAGAGGGGCTTGTCGTGTCACGTGGTGTCACGTGAATCAGCGTCAGCCGAAAAAAGAAAAAAAAAAGAAAGAAAGAAAGAAAGAAAAAAAGAAGAAGAGAAAGAAAAAAGTAAAAAAGAAGAAAGAAGAAAACGAAAGAAGAAAAAAAAAAAAAAAGAAAAAAGAAAAAAAGAAAAAAAGAAGAAAAAAAAAGAAAAAAGAAAGAAAGAAAGAGAAAGAAAGAAAGTGAAAAAGAAGACTGAAAGAAAGAAAGAAAGAAAGAAGAAGAGAAAAGAAAGACAGAAAAAGAAAAAAAAGAAAAAGAAAGAAAGAAACAAAGAAAGAAAGAAAGAAACGGTTTCCCAATTTGGTCAGATGATGTCAGAAATGTGTTTGAACAAAAGACAAAAAAAATCGGAAGTTATTTATAGAGTGCACTTGACTGACCGCATAGAGGAATGGTGTCCTTGTATAAAGCATTGTTCCTTATTCATATTGCCTGTTATTTTTTTTTTGGGGGGAGGGGCGTAATGTCAAAATTTACGAGTGTTATTTGTCTGTATTTTTTAGATGAGGCTTTATATGAATAATTTTGATTTTCGAACTATTGTCCTCATCTTTATTTAGGCACGCGGTGTAAGGGTTAGCGTCGTAGGAAATGGACACGTCGACCCGAGTTCAATTCCTGGACGAAGCTTTTGCATTTCCCATGGCGCTAATACCCTTGGGTAAGGTATGAATTCAATTCTCCTTCCAGCTATGGGTAAATAGCAGGGCAGACCGGGCTCTTTAACTATGGCTAGGTAACCAGTCTTTGAGAAGGAAAACTCCGAATTCAAACCTGTTAAACTTCGCTTAAGAGATTGACCTTATATCGCATCCTGCCTGTGCGGAGGGTTGGTAAATATATATATATATATATATATATATATATATGTGTGTGTGTGTGTGTGTGTGTGTGTGTGAAGAGATGGAAGTGAATCCGATGGTTAATATTAAGAAAATTGAAAAAACACAGGTTTAAATAAGTTGAGTACCAACAAATGCCCTGAAGATGATCTAATTAATAGATCGAAACACTGCAGCGTCGGCTAATAAACTTACCACTCAACTTATTTAAACCTGTGTTTTTTTTTTCAATTTTCTTAATATACTATATTCTTAATATACTATATATATATATATATATATATATATATTATAAATATATATATGTGTGTGTGTGTGTGTGTGTGTGTGTGTGTGTGTGAACCACAAGATATATATAGACAGGTAGATATGAATAGACTTAATAGATAGATAGATAGATAGATAGATAGAACGTTTCGGTCGCCCTATCCTCCGGCCTTCCTCAGGTGTTCTCTTCGAAAGTTCTTCGACGCCTGTTTGATCAACAGTCAAACTATTAAAAATGATTTCCCAGGCTGGATCCTTACTATGCTCGGATACACAGGGAACACCCGAGGAAGGGATTTAGACAATAGCAAAGAAGACCGTAGAATGAATCGGCTGAAATGTAATAATGCCAGTAATTATTCTGTGAATTCCAATTTATTCTTATTTGGTAAAAATCATCAACCGAAGAATGTACTTTCGGTTTAATGTACTTCCGGTTTAACACATTGCAATGAGATGAGACTTTATTTTATATTCATCATTTTATTTTTCATTTTCCGGTTTCCTTTCACCCCCTACGCCCTACCCCCACCTCTGACTAAACTGTTTGATAAGTCACAACACTAAATGAATAAGCAGTGAAGTAATTAATAGCCCCTAAAAATAACTGAATATTAAACTAGTTACCGGTGATCTGTCTCGCCTCCCCATTGAGCACATAGCGTGTCGGGTCATTAGACACAAGTGTAAATTAATAAGCAGTGAAGTCGAGAGATCCCCTAAATATCCGAAAAGTTACAGATGAGGGGAAAAAGTGGAAGTGAATCCGACAGTATCGCTCTCTAGTTAGGAGTAAATAAGTAAAGTAAAGTAAAGATGTAGGGGTGGCCTAAAGTCGGTATCAGCCATACAGCGAGGGGGTATATCTCCTTTTCACGAGCGCTAGACCAAGGAGATTATTTAATAGCGTCTGAGACGGGCGCCTCACTTACCGTCAGCTCCTCACTTTACCGCACATATACCTGTGCTACTCATACGCTGAGTTGGCGAGGGTCGGTATTGAACCAGGAACCTTAAGGTTCCCAAACAAACACTCTAACGACTGAGCTAAACCGGAGTAGGAAAGATTGGGCTCTTCTAACCTTGGCTTGGCAAGGTTTAAAAAATAAAGGTTATGAAAAAATTGAAAAAACACAAGTTTATAAACGAGTAATGTTTATTTCGCCTACGCTGCAGTGTTTCGATCTGTTTCAATAGATCTTCATCAGGGCTTTCGTTGATTTGAGGGAAAAAATAAAAGTATCACAGAAAATACTGGCAGTTGGTAAGACAAATCCTTCAGTTGTTTAGTGAGTTTGCGGAGATGATTTGGTTCTTATACTTCCGGATCAACGTGAGATTATCCATGACAGTCCGAAAGATCCAAATGATACAAACGATACGGTTTCCAGTAATTATTTTTAATTAATACTAATTTATTTCTATTTAATACTAATCATTTGTTAAAGACAGTTAAAATTGTTCACTAACGATTATTAAACCATACTAGCAAATATATGCACCCTCCGGGTGCAAGTATTTAAGTTTTAATGTAATGAAATATCGTATTAAATTAGAAAGTCTAATAAGAAGGCAGATAAAAGATATGTAACAGAGTGGGGGTATAATAGAAAAATAGAAATGAAACTTACTCTTCCATCACTCCCGTCTTTCATTGCTGAATTTTACTTATTTAACTATTTAGTTAAATTAGGAAATAAAGAATAAAATGACAGTTATATTTTCTTGTTAATTGATTTCATTTGAGATTCATTGAAGAGATTTTTGCTTATATTCATTAAAATAAAACCAAACAATTAGAAATCAATAATACTAAGCACACATTTAATAAAATCACATATTGAATATCAATATGCAAATTAGCCTTCCCATTCACACTGTAAACCGCTATTTTTTGTATATATAAATACAATTGCATGTTATTCATATGTAGATATGGACAACACTAATAAAAAGGTGAAGCAATTTTATTAATAATTCAGGTTTAAATATAAATAAAATCATGGAGAATGTGATGAAAATAACTATGTTAATTGTGACTCGATTAGTAATATAGTTTCGGTTACAGACAGAAAAACACACAATCTCCATTATAATAAGATATCTTCAAGAAACTATTCTTCATACAAATCTATATTTCAATACTCGTGTCCCTTAATTGTTTACCGTTATCATCTTGCAACACCTTCTGGTTAAAAATGAGACTGTCCAAAATCACCCATGATGAAATTCAGAAATGTGAATCCTGATTATCTGGTGTCGCTTATCCGCTGAATTCTTAATTCTTATGAGTGTTGTTACCTCAGCTAAATAATGGACCATTCCGTTTTTATCATAAAGAAAGAAAGGGGAGAAAAGTTCATGCTACACAGGAAAAATATAAGAAAGAAAGAAAGAAAAAGAAAGAAAGAGTAGGCGAGCGCGCGGAATTGATAACGCTAATCTGTTTCAATCGAACATATTAAAAAGATGAAAAGAAGGAAGAAAGAAAGGAAAGAACGAAAGAAAGAAAGAAATAAAGAAGGAGTAAGAGAGAGTGTTAAATCAAGATTATTATACTTTTTACAAATTGAATTATTTAGCAATAGCTCTTAAGTAAACATATCTAATGTTGTAATGATTAAATTATTATACGGTGTTATATCCACAGGTCCTGCTCGTAAGTAAATATTAAACTAGTTACCGGTGATCCGTCTAACCTCCCCATTGAGTAAATAGGGTATCGGGTCAGTAGGATCACCCTGATAACTTCTCTCATAGTCGATTAAACTGTGCAATTTTTGCCACTGTTCTTATATTAGTTGTTGTGGGAAGAGGCGGCTGGTGTAATGGTGATGAGACTCTTTGCATTTCACATAGCGCTAATACCCTTGGGAAAGATACGACTCCAACAATTCTCTCGCAAGGCAAGCCCTGGTGATAGTGAATGTATATATTATATCTTTGTCGTTAATTGTTTTATTTTCGAAGTTTCCTCCGGACATACAGATACACACAACAGCCCTTTATATATGTATAGATTACATTTGGACATACATACACACAACTGCCTTTTATATATGTATAGATTACATTCGGACATACATACACACAACTGCCCTTTATATATGTATAGATTACATTCGGACATACATACACACAACTGCCCTTTATATATGTATAGATTACATTTGGACATACATACACACAACTGCTCTTTATATATGTATAGATTACATTTGGACATACATACACACAACTGCCCTTTATATATGGATAGATTACATTTGGACATACATACACACAACTGCCTTTTATATATGCATTCGACATACATACACACAACTGCCATTTATATATGGATATATTACATTTGGACATACATACACACAACTGCCCTTTATATATGGATATATTACATTTGGACATACATACACACAAGTGCCTTTATATATGTATAGATTACATTCGGACATACATACACACAACTGCCTTTATATATGTAATAGATTACATTCGGACATACATACACACAACTGCCCTTTATATTGGATAGATTACATTCGGACATACATACACACAACTGCCCTTTATATATGTATAGATTACATTTGGACATACATACACACAACTGTCCTTTATATATGTATAGATTACATTTGGACATACATACACACAACTGCCCTTTGTATATGTATTGATTACATTTGGACATACATACACACAACTGCCATTTATATATGTATGGACTAAACTGTGCAATTTTTTGCCACTGTTCTGATATTAGTTGCTGTGGGGGGCGGCTGGTGTAATGGTGACGAGGCTGTTCGCATTTCACATAGCGCTATTACCCTTGGGAAAGGTATAAATCGCTCTCTAGTTAGGAGTAAATAAGTAAAGTAAAGTAAAGATGTAGGGGTGGCCTAAAGTCGGTATCAGCCATACAGCGAGGGGGTATATCCCTTTTCACGAGCGCGGAGATTATTTTTAGCGTCTGAAACGGGCACCTCACTACCGTCAGCTCCTCACTTTACCACACATATACCTGTGCTACTCATACGCTGAGTTGGCGAGGGCCGGTATCGAACCAGGAACCTTAAGGTTCCCAAACAAACACTCTAACGACTGAGCTAACCCGGAGTAGGAAATATTGGGCTCTTCTAACCTTGACTAGGCAACCAGTCTAAGAGAAGGAAAACTCCGAATTCAAACCTGTTAAATATAAATGCTATATATAACTTAATAAAGGTTTACTGTCATTTTCCTAGGCGTTTTGTCATGATGATAAGTGGCTAATATGCTGCTTTCTTTTCTTTACTCATTTTTCCTCATATATATATATATATATATATCTTCTTATTATAATGGAAATTGCGTGTTTTTCTGTCTGTAACGAAACTATATTACTACTTAAGTTACAATTCCCTTAGTTATTGACATCACATTCTCAATGATTTTATTTTAATTTTAACCTCAATTATTAATAAAATTGTTTGACATTATTAATACGGTTGACCATATCTACATACGAAAAACAGGCAATTATATTTATATATACAACAAAATAGGAGTTTACAATGTGAATAGGAAGGCTAATTTGCATATTGATATTAAAAATGTGATTTTAATAAATATGTGCTTAGTATTATTGATTTCTAACCGTTTGGTTTTATTTTAATGAATCTCTTCAATGAATCTTAAATGAAATCTATTAACATGAAAAAATAACTGTCATTTTATTCTTTACTTCCTATTTTAACTAAATACTTAAATTAGGAATAGGAGTAAATGAAAATGATGGAAGAGTTAGTTCCAAAGTTGTTCTATTTTTCAATCATACCCCCTCTGTTTCAAATCTTTTTATCTGCATTCTTATTTAGTTTCATTAGCCTTTCTAATTTAATACGATATTTTATTACATTAAAACTTAAATACTCGCACCCGGAGGGTGCATATATTTGCTAGTATATATAAATTAACTAACTAGATAACATTCCAATTCATTGAATAAGAACAGAATTTCCATATATATAATATATATATATATATATATATATATATATGGCAATTCTGTTCTTATTCAATGAATTATAATGTTATCTATTTAGTTAATTTAGGTGTAACGCTTCACTACTGGAATGTTGTAAATACCACAACTATTGCGTAAAGAGGTTGAAAGTTGGATGAGGCACTCCCACAATGTGACGGAAAAACCGACAAACTCTGATAAGATACTTCTGTGGGTGGGGTGTGGGGCTCTGGCATATTTTGGGGATGATGCTTTGGCCCCGAAACCATACCTGACCCCAAAGTCGTCCTTTGATGAAAGTGTTGGTTCAAGTATAGCTGTTGTTATCTTTTCTTTTTTTGGGGGGGGATTATTTTATTTTTGAAGGTGAGGAGAATAGTTTTGTTTTTTTATTGCTTCTGTTGGGGTTTTGTAGCAACCAAACTCCCAGATACACACACACACACACACACACACACACACACATATTATACAGAGAGATTTCTATATATAAATGTTTCATATGTTTGGTATGTCAATATATATTTATTAATATATAAGATATATCAAACACCCTATTATACGCTCCCAATTTCGGTAGAGCACTCTATTTAGGAGGTATATAATTGCAGATTCACCGTATTCGGCTCAGCCAAATCTCACTTTGTTTACAAAGTTTGAGAACTCTAGGTGAAGGTCATTTCCCCTTAGAAATATAGCGATTAAATAGCCTGCTATACTGGGTGACTGACTGTGGATGTGTGGGTAAGAGGCTTAGCGAGCGTAAGTTCATTCGGGTCTCCAACCCAGCCAGAGGCAGCAGCTAAAAATCGTATAACTATACTGATGAGAGGTGATACCTCGAAACACGTGTCTATAGTTTACCCCCCTATATGTGTATGTGTGTCTTTTTTTATGTTGAAGTTGGGCGTTATTATGAAGTATTTAAAAATAATTAAATGAACTCGATGTTATGGAGTACTGGATTCACTTATTTTTTATTATTTATTATCATAAATTTTCGGGATCGTTCGATTCCCTTCTTCGGATGAATGTCGCTCCTGTTCAACGGATCCTTTGTCTTTGTTATTATTGAAAGCGGCAGCGTCTGTAAAATATTTGTAATAACGGAGAATTCCGATATCAGCATTTAGTCCCTTCTGGTGAGTTCGTAGTTTTAAAATCCATTTGGTTTCTGCTTGTTTTCGAGATTGTGTTGTTGGAAATGCGTGGTCTATTAAAATACATTTGAAGTGTGTAAGGTTGTGTGGTAGGGTGTTAAAGGAATTAAAAAAATAAGTGAATCCAGTACTGCATAACATCGAGTTCCTTCATTTATTTTTAAATGCTTCATAATAACGCCCAACTTCAACATAAAAAAGACATAGAAATATATACCAAGAGAAGCATACGGAGACCCCTAAATTACAACATGAATATATATATATATATATATATATATATATATATATATATATATATATGAAAGTAAACAAACAGTTTGTTTGAGATGGCGATAGCCGACAATTTTTGGAAGAATATGTGCTTAATTGAAGTCATACCTAATTTGACAATTAATTAGTTGATAATTAATGAATCAGGCGAGCATATCTATTTAAATGTAAAGCGTAAACTAATCGTGAAAAAGTCAATTTTAGTAGTTTAAATGTATGACGAAATGTACATACAGAGATTGACTTTTTCTCGATTAGTTTACGCTTTACATTTGAATAGATATGCTCTCCTAATTCATTAATTATCAACTAATTAATTTTCAAAATTAGGTATGACGTCAATTAAGCAATATTCTCCTATATATATATATATATATATATATATATATATATATATATATATATATATATTTGTTTGTGATCGACCATGCCTTTCTTATTCGTGTATTAACATCGCTTTCTGGGGATGAGATATTACTACCTAGGTATGTGAATTGTTCTACTGGCTTAAGAGGCTTACCGTTGAGTCTGGAGATGTCTCCTCTCTTTTTGCGACTCATGAACTCAGTTTTATCAGAGTTCACGTCGAGGACGATATTCTTTGCTGCCTTCTCCAGGCTATGCAGTAGTGACTCGGCCTGTGCCGGTGCATTTGCAAGAAGTGCAAGGTCATCAGCGTAGTCTGAATCTGTGACAGTCTGCGCGAGATATCGCCTGCTTCTTGCCTTTCTTTTATGGTATCTAATGATGTTCGGAATGCGTAGTCTAGGCATATTATAGATATATATGGTGCTAATGTATATCCTTGTAGGACTCCAGCGGTGATGTCAGAAATCTGTGTCGCCATCAGGTGAGCGTACCATTGCTTTAGTGTCTTTGTATAGCATCATTATAGCGGTAACCGTTTCTTTGAGGAGACCATATGCTAGTAGTATTTGTTCCATTTTCCCTCTGTGTATGGAATCAAATGCCTTGGAGAAATCTACGAATAGCAGCGTTGCCTCTAGATTCTTTGTTCGAACCCCTTCTATGATTCGTCGTATAGTCAGGATCTGAGAGGTTGTGGATCGATTTCTGCGGAATCCGTTTTGGTTTTTCCTAAGAATTTTCTCTATTTCAGGTCGGATGCGATTAAGAAGAAGGGCATTATATATCTTAGCTGCAATAGCAGTAAGAGTTATGCCTCTGTAGTTTTTAGCTATTCCGAGGTATCCCTTTTTGGGGGAATGGGAGACAAACAATTTCATCATATGGAAATCCGATCTCACTGACAAGTTAAAGCGACAATTTTCCAAGCTGTGGTTATATCAGTACTGCTGTATGGCTGCACCACTTGGACCCTGACGAAGCGCCTTGAGAATAAGCTAGATGGCAGCTGCGTGCTGTCTTAAACAAGTCGTGGAAACAGCACCCCACAATGAAGCAGCTGTATGGCCACCTGCCCCCCCCATCTCACAAACCATCTAAGTGAGACGGACAAGGCATGCAGGACACTGCTGGAGAAGCAAATACGAGCTCACAAGCGATGTTCTCCTGTGGAAGTCAACACGTGGACAGGTTAATGTGGGCCGGCCACCAAGGGCATACATTGACCAACTATGCGAGGATACTGGATGTTGCGCAGTGGACCTCTCTAGCACAATGAATGATAGGGAGGGTTGGCGAGAGATTGTCATGGATATCCGTGCTAATTGCGTGAC
>CM042176.1:54055457-54057957 GCA_023376005.1 Doryteuthis pealeii
TATATATATATATATATATATATATATAATATGTGCGTGTGTGTGTGTGTGTGTGTGTGTGCATTTAAATATGTATATAATATATGTATACTTATACGTGTATACTTTTATATATTTAATGAGTGTGTTATACTTATATATACATATGTATACCTATATATGTGCATATTTATATGTGTATATGCATTCACATATATATATGAATCATATATGTATAATCATATGTATATAAATATAAATATAATTGTATATATATATATTATATATATATAAGAACATATATATATGCATAATTATATAATGTATAATTATAATATGTAATACATATGATATAATTATTATATATATATGTATATATATGTATTATTACATTGATATATATATATATATATATATATATATATAGTATTATATATATATGTATATATATATATATGATATTATATATATATATTATTATATAACTAGCGTTGCTTTTGAGGGCAGAAACCCCCACACGAGAAGGGTGTAGACACTAATGTCTAACCCATGTGTGTGAGTTCTTGGTGAAGAAAGAGGTCTTGAATCTGGCGCTTCCTGCTTAAATACAGAGAGACGCCTGGTGGTGAGAATAAGAAACGAGGGGGAAGATAACTCTTCCAGATCCAAGGGAAGACAATCCAACAACATCACCAAAACCAGCAGTCGAGAGAAATCTCTTACCACCCCACCCTTTCCCTTCTATCATGGTAAAAATTGTCAAGTGCTTTTTTTGTTGTTAATTTAACTACCGAAGAAGTATCAAAACATTTTTCTTTATTTTCAAAACTTTTTCCACTACAGTTTTGTTTGTCAATTAAAATTATGGTGAAGTAGAAAGGGATTATGTTTGATATTACATGAAAAAAAAAGGATTTTCTTTCCCCCCACCCCCTCCAACTTTTCAACAACTTAGCTATAAATAGAATTTGAAGAATCAGGTCCATTTAAATTTAAATTTGGTCAAATTTCCCTTTCTTAGAAATCTTACAGAATTATTTTAATGATTTAAAAAATTCTCCAGCCCTATTTCTTTTTTCTATTTTTAAATTAATTCACTTTGCAAACTTATTTCTTTTCTGATCACTATTATCTAACCAGAGCTCAATGGGTGATCAAACGGGTGATGTTTTTTCTATCATATATATATATACCAAACTTATTGGTACACCCTTGCGGTAAGAAAAAAACCGGCAAATAGTTTGATTGTAAAAATATACTACCAAACATTACCTGGGGAAAAAAGTTTTTTTGAAAAAAAGAAAAGACCAAGATAGTCGTACCAATATATATATATATATATATAAGTCATGCACAGACACCGTGTTTAGACGTTTCGCGTCTCTTCAGTGTGACTCAGCAGCTACTTCTGACCAGAAGTGAAACCCGACTGACTTTTCGTCCGCCCGATTCGTTAACTACTCTGCCGTAAATGGCTGGTGTTTAAACTATTAAGTACATACATTTGTTTACATATTTTACGATCACCAGAGAGATCCAGTCTGTAAACAGACGATCATTGCTTTATGCTGGCAGTGAAAGTTAGTTTTAAATTAAGTCACTCCTATAAAGCTCTACCGGGTTTTGGGAGCATATAATATATATATATATATGATATATTGAAAAAACAAAGGATGTTTACAAATCCATGGGCTCATCAGGAGAGAATGTGCAAACCGTTTCGGGGCCTATCTCTCTACGGTTTTATATAGCAACACCGGCCCAACCGTAGAGAGATAGGCCCCGAAACGGTTTGCACATTCTCTCCTGATGAGCCCATGGATTTGTAAACATCCTTTGTTTTTTCAATATATCATATTTACACTGTCGGATTAATTTCCAATTTTATTTTCACACACACACACACACACACACACACACACACACACACACACATATATATATATATATATATATATATAAGGGTTTTATCATTTGCTTGAAGCATTGTGTATATATTGGTTTGTTGGTTGGTTTTGAAGGCTATCACAATGCAAGTGTAAAGAAAATATAATAAGGTAACAATGGTGTTGTTTGTTAACCTGTGATTTATTCTTAATATTTCGAGATAAAATCCGTTCAGAAGAAGAACACTGGAACAGAAGTAGTTGTCGTCTTGTTATGGCATTTTTAGTTAAATGAATTTTTTTTTTGAAAATGTTACAGATGGTATTTTTTTATAACTGTATTCTCGTGGTGCGTGTTTACGTGAATGCACTTTTTTATTTGTACATGTGCGTATGTTGTCATGCGCGTGTGCATGAAAATGCGTGTAGACTGTGACGTTATAACCGTATCCACGCGCGTGTGTGCGTATGAATGACCGTATCCAAGTGCCTATGTGCGTATATAATATAGATATATATAATTAATTATATATAAAATATGAAATGTGTACGTACAATTTTTAACAGGACACTTCAAATATTCCCTATTGAAATAAACAAATCAATATAAAACGTTTTTATCTCAAATCAGAAAA
>CM042176.1:54060457-54124354 GCA_023376005.1 Doryteuthis pealeii
CCCTATCTCACTTGGTAATAAGCTGGCGAACCAGGTTCGAATTATGTTTGTGCTCACTTTCAGTTAATGTTTATAAAAAAAAATTCTTGCATTGCCTTTCCTTTTCTAATTAAAAAAAGGTCTCGTTACTGGCATGCCACAATTTCTTGAGTTTTAGTTAATCCTATATAAAAAAAAATTCAGTGGTGTTCTTCCTAAATACGCTCCGCCATCATTAGCCATTTTCAAGGGCAGATAATTTTATTATTATTATATTATTTACTCCTTTTGAGTTTTCACATCAGCATTAGCTGATGGTCTTTCACTGGAGTCTGAGTGACAGCAAGTCTCCTCAGGTCTCCAGGACTCTTCTGAGTATTCTGGCAGATTGCAACAGTGCAGTGTTCTGGATGGTATCAATCCTTCCTCTGATTTCCAGATTTTCCAAATCCTTTTCTAATCCTTTTGGGACTGTTCCAAGTGCACCAACCACAATTGGTATCACTTTCACTTTTATGTTCCATAACTTTTTCAGTTCTCTGGCAAGGTCCAGATATTTGTCTATTTTTTCATCTTCCTTTAGCTTCACCCTGTGATCTGCTGGCACTGCAAAATCCACCAGTTGACAAGTTCTTTCTTTTTTGTTTATCAACACTAGGTCTGGTCTTCTTGCTGGGATAAGGTGATCCGTTTTTATTTCAAAGTCCCAGAGAATTTTATGCATTTCGTTCTCAAGAACAGATTCTGGTTTATGCATATACCATTTTGTTGTGTGGTCAAAATTTAATTGTTTGCATAATTCCCAGTGGATCACCTTCCCAACCCAGTCGTGTCTAGTTTTGTATTCTCGTTGTGCTAGTTTGCTACATTCGCAGAGTATATGGTTTACAGTCTCATCTTTATTACTACAAAGTCTTATTATTATTATTATTATTATTATTATAACAACAACCCTGAACACCTTTTTGATCTCCATGTTTCTAACACACGTGGGCATGCCTATAAAGTCAGAAAACAGCATACCTCACATGACTTTTGGAAACATTTCTCATATTCAGAGCAGCTGAGACATTGAATAAATTGTTGGCATCCGTTGTAGGCTGCCAAAACATTGCATCTTTCAAAGCCTCCATGCTTCCTGTAATCCGCCAACACTATACCTGATACTCCCATACACACACATATGCATACACATGTACACATACATGTATATTGTTACTGTAAACTGTTCATGTTCCTGACACTAATACATTATTCTGTGTACTTGACATGAGACTTTGATGAGTTGTGTGGTGCATCTAAGCACTGTACACAATGAATTTTATTATTATTATTATTATTATTATTATTATTATTATTATTATTATACAGTTCTTCACACCAGTCTTAGCTGATGGTATTTCACTAGAGTCTGAGTAACAACAAGTCTCCTCCGGTCTCCAGGACTCTTCTGAGTATTCTAGCAGATTGCAGCAATGCAGTATTTTGGATGGTCTCAATTCTTCCTCTGATTTCCAGATTCTCCAGTCTTTTTTCCAAGCTTTTTGGGACCGTTCCAAGTGCACCAACTACAATTGGTATCACTTTGACTTTCATATTCCATAACTTTTACAGTTCTCTGGTAAGGTCCAGGTATTAGTCCATTTTTTTCGTTTTCCTTCATCTTCAACCTGTGATCTGCTGGAACTGCAAAATCCACCAGTTGACAAGTTCTTTCTTTTTTGTTAATCAACACTAGGTCTGGTCTCCTAGAACTGGGAGTAAGGTTTTCAACTGTCACGTCATGGGGGGGGGGGTAAAAATATTTCCCCTAAATATGTTTAGGAAAAACCTATTTAAGCATAATTTCATCAACATGTGAATAAGTATCGACATTTTCGTAAAAAATTGAATCTTAATTGATTTTTCATAGAATTTCTTTAAAAGTCCGTAGTCGAAACTTGTTTTTGGCTACGTAAAATTTAAATTGATTTAATAATGCGAAAATGTAAACATTGTTTTCGTTCATAATTTTCATTATTTCCGATAGCTGAAATTTTTTTTTTAAATTATGAGGAGTTTTTTTATATGTTTATTCTTTTGAATGGTTCAAAAATGTTGACGATAATATTAACCTTTATTAAAGTTTCATTGTGTTAAATATCGGTGGGGTGGGGTATATTTTACACGTCAAATTGTCGCAGTGGCCATCGTAGTTGTAGTAAAAGAAAATAAAGAATTAAAATGAAGAAAAAATAATGCAATCGTCGGAGTTGTAGTAAATAATAAAAAGTCACGTGAGCAGTGCTGTTTTCTGACTTTGTAGGCATGCCCACGTGTGTTAGAAACATGGAGATCAAAAAGGTGCTCAAGAGTTGCTGTTGTTAAGATGATTAATGACCATATGTATATTTACCAACCCCTCCGCGCGAGCAGGATGCTACACAAGGTCAATTTCTTAAGCGGAGTTTAACAGGTTTGAATTCAGAGTTTTCCTTCTCCTAGACCGGTTGCCTAACCAAGGTTAAAGAGCCCAGTCTGCCCTACTATTTACCCATAGCTAGAAGGAAAGTAGGATTCACACCTTTCCCAAGAGTATTAGCACTAAGTAAAATGCAATTAACACGTCCAGGTCAGTTGCCAAACGCCGGAGTTTCAATGAATCCATTCCCAGGGCAACAAGACGTTCAGAATATGGCAAATGCCTGTTGGAGGGTATTCGTTTGGTTACACGTCTCTGTACACTAGGAGGTTAATATTCTGAGCAAGATAGGGGTTCCAGACTGGTGATGCAAATTCCAAGTGTGGCCGAAACCATAGCTTTGTACAGCTTTAAATAGATAGCCGGTGAGCGGCTGACAAGGGTCTTGCTGAGCGATGCCAGGACTCCCTCTGCCTTTTTGACAATTTTAGAGATGTGTTACGTCCAACGTAAATCACTGCTGACAGTAATACACAGATCACGTTCACAAGAAGATTCCTTGATATTAGTGTTGTGGAGGGAGTATATGTATGATGGGGTTTTCCTCCCAAAATGCATGGTGGTGCATTTGTCCACAGCCAGCTTCAGTTGCCAGTCAGTGATCCATTGTTGCACTGTGTCCAGGTTTGACTGCAAGAAAGATCTGCAGCGTTCAGGATCTGTCTTTTTTTTATCTCAAGGTACAACTTGATGTCATCGTCATACTTCAGGACTATTGTATTCCTTAAGTTAGCATCTATATCATTGATATACGCAACAAACAAAAAGGGGCAAAGAACTGATCCCTGTGGTACCCCAGATGACATCTGATATGGTGAGGAGTGTTGCCCAAGAACTGTAACTACCTCTCTCCAGTTGAGAATGAAGGACTTTAACCAGTTAAGAAGATCATCCTTCACACCCATTGCAGAGAGTTTTGCCAAAAGTCTTCTGTGCGGCACAGAGTTGAAGGTTTTAGCAAAGTCAAGGTAGACAATGTCCATCCATGAGCCACCATCAGTGATCCGGGTGATGTCTTCCAGATTTTATTTTATTTTAATGATTTTATATTGATTTCAATTATTTCTATGATGGTGATATCAAATATATATATATATATATATATATATAATATATATATATATATATATGTGTGTGTGTTGTGTGTGTGTGTAATAATATATGTAAGTTCGTTCGGGTCTCGAACCCGGCCAGAGGCAGCTGCTAAAAATCGTATAACTATACTGATGAGAGGGGATACCTCGAAACACGTGTCTATAGTTTACCCTATATATATATATATATATATATATATAGAGAGAGAGAGAGAGAGAGAGAGAGGGGGGGGAGAGAGGGGGAGAGAGAGAGAGAGAGACCTGAAGACATGCTGCATCGACATAGACACGTGGGAGGCTTGTGCAGAAGACCGTGCAACCTGGCGCCTGCTCGTCAAACAAGGGACAAAAAGAAGTGAAGAAGAGAGGAAAAAAGCTGCCACAGAAAAGAGAGCTAAAAGAAAGGAGAAACAGCAGCACCCCCTACACCTACAGATCACATCACCTTTTGTTTGCAGCCACTGCACCAGAGACTGCCATTCGAGGATCGGTCTGTTCTGCCACTCACGTAGCTGTAAGTGAGAGAGAGAGAGAGAAGAAAAAAAAACTACACCATCGTCTAAAATAGACGGAAGGTTGCCAACCATATATATATATATATATATATATATATATATATATATATATATATTATATATATTGAAAAGAGAAATAAAGGAAATAAAGTATTGAACGGATAAAAATAGGATATTTGAATTAATTTAACTTACACGTGTTTCGGTCAGGAGTTTATCCATGTGTACATTATTCAGTCTATTATTATTTTTAAATAAGAAAATGAAATGAAATAATAATAATAGAAAAAATGTAGAAATGTTCCGCACACAAAGAAATATCGACCTTCCTCAGAGTAAATCCCTTTTTTTTTTTAAATAAGTATATTTCTTTATGTGCGGAACATTTCTACATTTTTTCTATTATTATTATTTCATTTCATTTTGTTATTTAAAAATAATAATAGATTGAATAATGTACACATGGATAAACTCCTGACCGAAACACGTGTAAGTTAAATTAATTAAAATATCCTATCTTTATCCATTTAATACTTTCTTTCCTTTATTTCTCTTTGCAACATACCGTCGGATTCACACTGTGCGTGTGTTTGTGTGTGTGTGGTAAAATATTAAATATGTGTGGAAAAATATGTTTGAAATTTCAAATGACTTTCAGCGTCTATAACTAAACCCATTAAACATAAAGTTTCAATCAGATATTTCTTTTTCAAATCGATACACTTGTAAGGTTCAAAGTTATAATAAGTTAAACGAAACAACTCCAACACGAGTGTTAAACATACACAATTAAGAGAGTAGTGTCTTTACAACCCTTAATAAAACTTAATAAAACTGATATTGAACAATATTTCGATTTTATGAAAATCGTCATCAGAGCTTGTTTATACTCCGTGTTGTTAAGAGCGGAGACAAAGGTCATATGAGTTAAAAACAAAAACCTTGACGTTGCAAAAAAAAAAAGTTATACAATAGTTTCGAATGTGAGCACTTCCGCCGCATTTTTTTTAACAAGCTCTGATGACGATTTTCATAAAATCGAAATATTGTTCAATATCAGCGAAGTTATAAAATGTTTTCACTTTAACAGCATTTTGTGGTGTTTTCATATCTTTTTATCTATACTCATACCGTCGGATCATTTCCTTTCTTTTAACTTATATATATATATATATATATATATATATATATATCCGTTGCTTGGTTACCAAGTCAGTTGGTATTAGGATGATTCTAAGTTGGACCTTTCTTCCAACGGTAGAATGTTAGAGTTGCTCAGGTCAAAGTTGAGAGCTCGATGTTCCATATTATTGTCTATAGCAGCCCATACATTACCTATGCGCATATTGACATTGCTTTCTGTGAATGAGATATTACTACCTAGATATGTGAATTGGTCTACTAATTTCACTGGCTAACCATCTAGAGTGGAGATGCCCCCATCTTGTTCAAAACACTTGAATTCCGTTTTATCTGAGTTCACAGACTAATTCCTCTGATCGCCTTCTCTAGGCTATGCAGCAGAGATATGACTTGTGCAGGTGTATTTGCGAAATGTGCTAGATCATCTGCGTAGTGCGCTTCTGTAATAGTTTCTGTGGGATATCACCGATTTTTTTTTACCGTTTTTAGCATGATGCCTTTTTCCTTCATTAGATCTAATGACGTTCGTATCACGTAGTCTAGGTATATCATAAATATGAATGGTGCTAATGTGTCTCCTTGTAGGACTCCAGCGACAATGTCAAAGGTAAATGTCATCAGTTAACTGAACCATTGCTTTTGAGTCTTTGTAGAGAATCATTATAGCGGTAAATGTTTCTTTGGGGAGACCATATGCTAGAAAGTATTTGCTCCATCTTTTCCCTTTGTATGGAGTCCAATGTCTTGGAGAAATCTACAAACAATAGTGATTTGCTTACAGAATTCGACGAACAGTCAGGATCTGAGAAGTTGTGGATCGTTGATTGGTTGGTTGGTTGGTTGGTTGGTTGGTGGTAAGATTTTACGGCATGTCAACCCTTGTTGGGTGATTTTATGCCAAATACGTTTTGTTTTATTCATTATTCATGGGTATTCAATTCTTTCTTAAACTCATTTTTCCAAACACCTTTAAAAAAAACTCATTATTTAACCCATAGATGGAACCCTAACAGGTACTACCATTCCGAGTGAACCTGTGAGTAATGGTGCTGTATGTGTACTCTACATACCCGAGAGCTCCAAAATTGGAACATTAGATTCAGTGTAACGGTCTACCCAGGAGACACCACCTTCTAGCACATATATGATAAAAAGGGTTGAGGTTGCCATAAGGGCAATAGGGTAGGGACAATCATATAGGTGCTAGGGCTTGATGTGATCAGTCGAATGATAGGAGGGGCCTCCCCGACAGTCCATCCAGCCTAAGGGCTAAAGTGGATTGTTGCATGTCATAGACTGCTCAGCCACCAGGATTCCGTCCTTAAGCATCACGGGTGGAGGTGCGTGGTGTAATGGTTAGTCGTAGGAAATGGACTCATCGACCCGAGTTCAAATTCTAGATGAAGTTAAAGTTCAACTACTAAGTTCCCTCTAGCTATGGTTAAATAGTAGGACAGGCTGGGCTCTTTAACCTTGATTAGGCAACCAGTCTAGGAGAAGGAAAACTCTGAATTCAAACATTTTAAATCCGCTTGGTTTGGTCACTACTAGAATAGGCTCAGTCCTAATTAGTGATCTATTTCACTGGGCTCTCTTACCTTGATTAGGCAACCAGTCTAGGAGAAGGAAAACTCTGAATTCAAACATTTTAAATCCGCTTGGTTTGGTCACTACTAGAATAGGCTCAGTCCTAATTAGTGATCTATTTCACTAATCTCTCTATATATAAGGAAGTTTAGTATGTACGTGTCGACGTATAACTCAAAAACGGGAGATCACTCAGATTTGAAATCTTGCATACACATTAATACCCTTCTAGTTCAAATCCTTGACGAGGCTGTTAGTAGTTCACATAGTGCTAATACCTTTGGGAAAGGTACACATCCAACTGTTCTCAATCCAGCTATGGGTAAATAGTAGGGCAGACTGGGCTCTTTAACCTTAGTATGGCAACCAGTCTAGGAGGAGGAAAAACTGAATTCAAACCTGTTAAACTGCTTAAGAAATTGACTGGTTGTCTTACCAAAGCTAAAGTACCCAGTCTGCCCTACTATTTACCCATTATATGGAGGTGCATGGTGTAATGGTTACCATTGTAGAAAATGGACACTGATCGACAAGTTCAAATCCTGGACGCAGCTGTTTGCATTTCACATAGTGTTGTATCTTGGGAAAGGTACAACTCCTAGTACTATCCTTCCAGCTATGGGTAAATAATAGGGCAGACTGGGCTCTTTAACCTTGGTATGGCAACCAGTCTAGGAGAAGGAAAACTCTGAATTCAAATCTTTTAAATCAGCTTGGAGTGGTCACTACTAAAAAAGGCTCAGTCCTAATTAGTGATCTATTTAACTAATAATTAATTAAAAATAATTAAAGTTCGCCACCCACGGTGAATAGGTGACCCTGTAAAGATTCAAAGTTTATGACAAAGTCATAACTCGTTGAAACGCGAACAAACTCCGACAAAGGTTGAGGGAAAAAGCATTTAATATGGTACATGAATACACAAAGGATACATAAATTACATAGAAGTGTACATGAAACATACATACGTATACAATAGTAATGTGAACATAAAAGCAACAGACATGAGACTGAAGTAGTCCATGCTGGGAAATCACTTACAGTAATGTAAGGGGGGGGCAAAGCCCCACCAAGAAAGGGGTAGACATAAGACTACCTCATTGTGTCTCGTAGGTCGAGCAGCAGGCAAAGAGGAAGAGAAATTCAAAACAGCCGCTTAAATACACGAGGCCCCTAGCGGGAACCAGCGACATTAAACGGGCAGACAACTCCCCAGGCAAATACGAAAATAACCCCTACAACCTCATAAGGATGTTTTACTCCTCTGCAGAGGTGAAGTCGGCGTATTCTACAGCCCCGCCGACAGGGACAGTTGTGGATTGATTTCTACGAAAACCGATTTGATTTTTCCAAAGGATTTGGCGGTATTTCAAAATTCCGGATGCGTAAGAATTTCCAAGAATATTTGGTGCATATCGCATAAATGTGTCTTGATCTCCTGCCCAAAAAACGCTAAGTGGTGCCTGCTGAAAATCCAACCCGCGTTACTAGATGATTGTTTTTATTTTCGAAACTCGGCCGTGCTTCTTTAAAAAATACGTGACAGTTTTTTTTTAAATTAAAATAGAATGAAAATACCTATAAAAAAATTTGTTTAATTATATTTTAATGGAGAGTGTGAAGAGATGTGTTGTATAATGTAAAGTTTAACAGAAGCGTATAAGATAGAAATATATATATTTATTTATGTTGCAAATGTACAGTGATATGTATTATATGAGTCTAGCCTGGATAGCGTTTGTAAGTAGTTCTACCCCTAAGCGTCTGCTATCAGTTCATGATCTTCCTACGCTGCCGTGTTGTGTTGTGTCATGTGAGGAAGTAGTTCGTAATACTATTACAGAGAGTAACGGTTCCCGAGTCCGACAAAAAATACCTGAAGAAGGCCGGAGGGCATATCGGCCGAAACGTTGTACAGATAAAAATGAAAATGAGGACAATAGTCCGAATAACGCAGATAATACGAAACAGTTTAACATTATCATTTCCTCACCCCCCCCCTATCTTCTTCTATTTTCTTTTTAGCATGTCCTTTTTCTTTCCTTTCTTCCTAATAAAAACAGCATGGTCCATTATTTAGAATTCGGCAGATAAGCAACACTAGATAATCGGGATTTACATTTTTGCATTTCATCTTGGGCGATTTTGGACGGTCTCAATTTAACCAGAGGGTGTTGTAAAATGATAACGGTCGTACTTTTAAGGAACACGAGTATCAATATATAGATTAATCCATTTTAATCAATGTTTGTTATTCCCTAATCCACGGAAACTGTTTTATGCCTAATTAGCTGCACACACACTTGATGAGTTCGCTTCTCACTGGGTGGCACATATTTCTTCAATCCAGAATAGTTTTTAGGTTTTACTCTGAAATCTTATTTCTTAATTTCGTAGTGAATATAATTTATTTGTAAAATTTGTTTAAAAAACAAGGGGGATAACTCAAGTACTTTATAGTACTGGAGTTATCTCCCGTGATTTTTATTTTATAGAGTTACTTCCCTTACACTCTTTACTTATTTACCCACTGCATCACTGAAGTTAAGCAACTCAAAATTTAGATGGGTGACCATTTAGGACTAGCTGATGTCCGGGAGATAGAAGAGACAAATCTGAGTAAATTAACAGTACCGATAAAAAAATTAATTTAAAAACAATAAAACTTTTTTCTGTACAAAAATTTTCTGAAGAAATTATCGATAAAATTTTTTTTTTTTTTAATATGCAATCAAATAAAGTATTTTTCATTTGTAAAATGTTTTTTTCTCAGTTTTTCAAACAAAATTACGTCACACAGTTGAATGGGGACACCAACGTTACATAGCGTTTTAATTTACGCCTTTTTCTCATATTTAAGCACCAACAGAATCCACCACACACTAAAAACAAACACTCACAAACTTCTGTTTATCAATAATTTCTTTGTTTTACACATGATGACCCGACGATGGTTTGATAAACAGACCAAAACGCTGTAGTCTCGGCTAAATAAATAACACTTCAATGCAACTTGTTTAGTTGTTTTTTTATATTCACTTCATTTCCATTTCTTTTCTTTTTTTTTTTTTTTTTCGTAAGAGGTTTATTTTTTTAATAAAGATTTTTTTTTTTATTATAGTGTGTTTGAAGCATTAATTATAAAATGTAATAAGATTTTTTTTTTTTTTTGAAGGCAAAATAATGCAAATTTATGTTGAAAAACATATTTATTTAAATTCTTTTTTTTTTTTTTCTTTTTTTTTCTCTTAATATTTTCAGAGTAAAATCCATCTTCAGAGAGTTGAAAAGTTTCCATCTGTGTTTGTTAAAATCAACTGTGGTCTAATTCCGTTGAATTTGATAGAGATTTAAAGTTCGGCAGAGATCGTAAAGTTCCGTTAAGTCCCTTGAGGTGTTGCATTTGTTTTATTTTTATTTTTTAACTTTTTAAATCCTGAGAAGCTCTGCTACTATTATTTAATACCAAAGCCATCCTTGTAGAAGAACATTAGTAGTACTATTTAACCAATAGCTGAGGGTGATGATGGTATTCCAATCTTTCCTTGAAAGTGAACGAAATAGTAAGATTCGAGTTCAAACACACTATGATGTCACAATCCAGCATATTAACCACTACGCTATGGAGATTGACCCCAAAATTCATAAAGACAGCTATTTTGAATAACCTGATATCAGTTGATAAATGACAGATTATCTAAAGGTACAAGATATATGAGAAATTGCCACTTATATTTATGAACTTCACCAAAACCAGCAGTCGGCACTGACCAATCATAAACAACATAGGATGCATTTAAGGTGATTGGTAATTATCCTGAAATCAGTTGCTAAATGGACTTAATACCAGAGGGACTCTCTTTCCTTACTTTCTTACTTATATTATTCTTCTTCCAGCGTCTCTTCTAGCGTCTGGACTTCGTCTTGGGGACTTTGTGTCTGATCTTCCATTGGGGATTTCTCTTTATCAGAAGCCCTGTGTCATTGGTAGTTTTTTAGATAATAACCCAAGACTTCGATTTGCTTTAGATCATATTTTATTCGTCATCAGTACATCGTATTCTTAAGACACAAAAATTGCATCTTGTGCAAGAATGGAGAGGGTGAACAATTTGAGCATCTATTATGATTATGATGAATAAAATTGATATTCATATGTCTTTTTATACTTTTTATATGTATTTTCATACATGGTGCACGACTTCTGGGACACCCTGTTGTTGTATACTCTCTTTCCTTACTTCTATTCTTCTAGCATCTCTTCTAGCGTTTGGACTTATGTCTTGGAGACTTCGTGTCTGGTCTTCCATTGGGGATTTCTCTTTATCAGAAACTCTGTGTCATTGGTAGTTTTTAGATAATAACACAAGACTTCGATTTAACTTAGATTATATTTTATTCTGTAATCCCCACCAGACTACCTGCGCAGATTGAGTCGGCAGCGTGCATAACACGACTTACCACCGTCTTGGTGTTGGCCGATCTCTAAAAAAATCTCTTTCTAATCTAAACCGGAGGAGGGTATCCACCAGAAGGAGGTTCAGGACTGAGATCAAGCCTTGTCATTCAATCCTTCAAGGCCGCCAGTTGAACTTATAACAGCCATTTTGGTTTCTACACTATTGTACATAAGTATTGGGAATCTAATAATTATGTAACTTGGTTTTTTTGTTTTTTTTAAGCAATACGTAATTAAAAACAACCGTAATCCCCTAAAACCGTACCCAAATTCGCAAAATGTTAATTCATAGACTGTAGTTAAACTGTCACCAAAAAACTTTCCGTTTTAATTTTCCGACCTAAATCAGAAGTCAGCCTATAAATGATATATGCTTATCTTTTTTTTTAAGCATGTATCGTACGAAAGGAAAAAGAACTTACCTCTTTTACTACTACAATTGGCAATAGAGGTAGTAAGGAGTAAGGAATTTTTTAGAAGAAATTAAAGAAATAAACATTGCACCTTTTTTGAAACCTGAAAATCAAAAACATTTTTTTCCTACCAAAGAAATTCATAAACACCAACAAAATATGAATATGGAAACTTCATTTTTATTTTTCTCACGTCTTCATAAAAAAAAAAAACACAAATAGAAGTTTTATTATTTTGTATTTTTTTCTGTTTTGTACATTTTTTTACTTTTTTTTTAACAAATAATTTGTTTTCATTTAAGTAAACAATGTTTTTTGTTTGTTTGTTTTTTTTGTTTGTTTTTTTTTTTCAGAGGATGGGTTCAAAGAAGAAAGGAAACGTTTTTCATCAAAATGTTTGTCCAAAATAATAATAGAGGAATTCCTTAGGAAATCACACCGATTCCTCCAAGAAAGAATTTTATCCAGAAATGTTCAATGGAGGATGAATGACACTTAGGTAATGAATCAAACATTTTGCTGTCCCCACAATTCTAGGATTTCAGCTCCCCCCACCCACCTCCAGGTTGATTAAAAAGAAAAAGAAAAAAAGATTTTTATAGTCATTCCTTAATGTCTTCAGTCATTCACTTTCTTTCCTTTACCCAAATATCACACGTCCATACAAAGATTTTCTCATTCAAATTCGTGAATGACATTTTATAAAAACAAGGGAGATAACTCAAGTACTATAAAGTATTTGAGTTATCTCCCGTGATTTTTATTTTGTAGAGTTACTTCCCTTTACGCCAGAGGTCAAGTAACACCCAATTCTCATTTTTTTTATTTATCTCATTTTTTTTTTAAAGAACGAAATAAAAAGAAAAAAATAAATATTCATAGCGCGGTTTAAAAAAAAAAAAATCATTCAAGGGAGGTAACTTTTTTTTTTTTTCAAGATTTATGTGATTTTTTTTTTTTCATTGACCTCATATTTTAAATACGCATTTTTGTGTTTTGCTTATATATATATTTTTTTTTTTTTTTTTTCTTTAAATCAATTTTTTTTTGTTCATAGAGGTCATTAAAATATATTATTTAAAAGTTTTTCGTCGGACAAAAACGTGTAATTAAAAAATATTTTTATATTTTAATTTTGTTTTTTCTTTTTCCCAAATTATAAAAAAAAAAAAAAGAAAAAGAAGAAAATTGTTTTTCTGATAGACACCTTTTTTTAATTTTTTAATTAATCAATTCATAATTTTTTTTTTTTTTTTTTTTGTTCTAGCTGCTGTTGTTCATGTTGGATTTTCTTTTCCATTTTTAGTGTGAATTTGAAAAAAAAAAAATTTTTTTTATTTGTTCCTGAAGAAGTGAAGTCTTTTTCATTGAAAAGGACGCGCCCCTCACCCCTCAAATCTTCACTCCTCGAGTCGGTTGTTAAAACTCATCATGCGACTGAAAAAGAAAAAATGAAAAAAAAAAAATATATATTTTTAATAGAATAAAAAAAAATACAACATTCAATATTTGCAAGGAGTCGAGGGGGGAGACTGCGAAAAGTTTACATGTCATGTAATCCCCCCTCCCCCCTCAAATTTAAATATCATTAATAATTGGGGGTTCAATATCTAGTTCAGTGGTTCTCAACCGGGTTCCATATGGACCCCCGGGGACCATATAACATTTTTGGGGACCCAGGCAAGCAAAATAGATCTAACTATAAAAATACAATGGGATTTTTAAACATCAAATGACTATGGGAGGGTCCACCAGACTAAAATAGGATTAAAAGGGGCCCATAGGTAAAAAAAAAAGGTTGAGAACCATTGATCTAGATATATAGATAAATTATCAATACTAGTACAAAATAAAAAACACCCTCCGGGTGATGTAAAAATAGATTTTTGAAACCTATTGCCTGAGGGGTGGGCGTTAAAAATTCAATGTCAGCGAGTTTCTACCCTAAGTAAATAAAATCATCAAATTCATTAAAGGATTAAAAAATAAACAATTTGAAATGTAAACTTTAAATATGTATTAAAATAAAACTAACTATATATAGATATATAATACCAGTCATGTATTTATTAAAACTTGTTTTAAAAAAACAATGAGGACTGTCTAATGTTGCATGTTCAAATTTTGAGTGTATTTATTCTATGTTATGATGATTTTAGGTAATGTGACGTAATCAGTGACATAATTTTTGTTACAGACAAAAACCGGAAGCGAATCTCCATTATTAATAGATAATATGATAAAATATCATATTAAATTAGAAGGGGTATTAAAACTAAATAAGAATGCAGATAAAAAGATTTCAAACAGATGGGAGTATAATTGAAAAATAGAACAACTGAAACTTACACTTCCATCACTCTTCTCTTCCATTGCTAAATTTTCATTATTATTAATAGATTATATCTTCATCTCGATAATGAATGTTATGCTTTAGTATTAGGTACATGGGTAGTTTTATCATTATCACATTTTTTTCTCAAGGGTCTCCCCCCCCTCTTTTCGGAATACATGTCCGGTAAGTAAACTTTGACTGCCTCCTTGGGTGGTTTATGTATTCTGTAGTGGCTGATTATTAAACCAGCTAGTAAATATACACACCCTCCATAGGGTGCAAGTATTTAAGTTTTAATATAATAAAATATTAACTAAACTAAATAATTTTAATATAATAAATATTACACTAAACTAATAAGTTAATATAATAAAATATTAACAAAACTAAATAAGCTTTTAATATAATAAAATATTACACTAAACTAAATAAGTTTTTAATATAATAAAATATTACACTAAACTAAATAAGTTTTAATATAATAAATATTTAAACAAATAAGTAATAAAATATTACACTAAACTAAATAAGTTTTCATATAATAATATATTACACTAAACTAAATAAGTTTTAATATAATAAAATATTACACTAAACTAAATAAGTTTTCATGTAATAAAAGAAAGAAAAATGAGAGAAAATTTACCTTTTCAATTCTTCTATGTTTTAGTTTACTCTTCACAAATTTGACAATTTCATCAGCATCTTGTGTTTCAATTTCAATTCCATTCTGCAAAGGGAAATGGACAAACATTTAGAGAGAGAGAGTGAGACACACAAAGAGAGAGAGAGAGTGAGACACACAAAGAGAGAGAGAGAGTGAGACACACAAAGAGAGAGAGAGAGTGAGAACACAAAGAGAGAGAGAGAGTGACACAAACACACATAAATACACTATAGAGAGAGAGAGAGAAAGAGAGACACACAGCATCAGAGAGAGAGAGAGAGAGAGAGAGAGAGAGAGAGAGAGAGAGAGGGGGGTAGAAAGAGACACACAGCATCAGAGAGAGAGAGATACACACACAACCAGAGAACAAGAAAAAGACACACAAAGAACCAGAGAGAGAGAGAGAGAGAGAGAGAGAGAGAGAGAGAATGTGTGTGAGAGAGAGAGAGAGAGATGCATTCATTAAAATAGAATCTTCAATATTTGTCATTTTATTTTACTTACTTCTCGTATACTGTTGCTCTCTTTCAAAAAGAGACGAACTGTTGGATAAGCTGAGATTCCATATTGTTCACACAATCCGTATTCTTGTTCACAGTCAATTTTACCCGCATTCACAAGACCATCTAATTTCTAAAAAAAAAACAAAAAAAAAACAATAAACATTATCACCATTTAAAAAGAAAAAAAAAATCTTTACAAAGGGAGACAATCCAAATTCAAAATTAAGAGTTATCTCCCATGTATTGAATAGGAAGTGAAAAGCATTGGAAAAAAATTGTTTATGTTAATTATTTGATTTAAAAAAAAAATAATAATTTGATATCTGTTCCCAACAAAATTAAAGCCGTATTTGCTTTAGGGTATCTGATCTGAACTGGCCACGAACGAGAACCAGTACAAAAATTCGAATGGGAATAAAAAAAATATAGTGGTACCTTGACTTACGAATAACCTAAATTAATAGTTTTCCAAGTTACGAGCTGTCACTCAGTCGACTTTTTTGTTTTGTGTTGAGAGGTAGGAGCGAGCTTCAGATACGGTTATGCTAATAAGTTGACTAAAAACATTTAACTGTGCAAATTTATTACGCCAAAGAAAGATATTTATAAAAAGAAATTAACATTAAAACATACTACAACACATAATTCATTACATTCTATCTTATTATGTTTTTTATATAATATAGTGCGATTTTCTTATAAAAAAAAACATAACCAAAAAATTAGGGTGTTTTTTGTGGGATGGCTGGAATGAATTTATGACATTTCAGTTTATTTCAATGGGGAAAATGGATTTGATATATGGATTTATCTGATATACCGATATTAACCACTTTTTATTCATGAATATATGCAATATATATATATATATATATATATATATATATATGGCCGACCAAAACAAATGGCTTCCTCAAAGTGAAACAAACAAGGGGAGGTTACTCTCATTTATGTAACCAATGTTCAGATTACCTGCAGTTAAAATGGCAATTTGATTTAACAATCATGCAAATTGAACCAAAACTGAAAATTACCTCTGCAACAATTTGAAATTGGGGTTTGAAGATTTGACAATGTCCGCACCAAGATGCATAAAAGTCGATGATCCATGGAGTTTGGGAATCCGTAAATTGAGAATGGAAATTGCTATAATGAAGCGTCACAACTTTGCTGTGTAGATTGTCAAAGACCCAAGCGTGTAAGGATTCGGCGTCACGATTCCAACCGTTATAATGGCTAAAAGACAAAAGAAAAAACAGAATTAAGTCTCAACAAAGACCAATAAAGAAATTACCGAAAGGTCTAAGTAAAAAAAAAGTCTGTGGAGTATGGGACCACAGGTCTGTGGCCCTATACTCTGCAGCCACAGACTTCATGAGGAGTAGAGAGCTGCGGATTCTGCGGATTCATTGAGGAGTAGAGAGCTGCGGATTCATTGAGGAGTAGAGAGCTGCAGATCCTTTGACGAGTATAGGGTTGCAGACTCCTTTGACTGAGGGTTGCAGACTCCTTGACGAGTATAGGGTTGCAGACTCCTTTGACGAGTATAGGGTGCAGACTCCTTTGACGAGTATAGGGTTGCAGACTCCTTTGACGAGTATAAGGGTTGCAGACTCCTTTGACGAGTATAAGGTTGCAGACTCCTTTGACGAGTATAGGGTTGCAGACTCCTTTGACGAGTATAGGGTTGCAGACTCCTTTGACGAGTATAGGGTTGCAGACTCCTTTGACGAGTATAGGGTTGCAGACTCCTTGACGAGTATGGGTTGCAGACTCCTTTGACGAGTATAGGGTTGCAGATTCCTTTGAGGAATATAGGGTTGCAAAGGAATATAGGGTCGCAACTCTTTGAGGAATATAGGGTCGCAGACTCTTTGAGGAATATAGGGTCGCAGACTCTTTGAGGAATATAGGTCGCAGACTCTTTGAGGAATATAGGGTCGCAGACTCTTTGAGGAATAAGGGTTGCAGACTCCTTTGAGGAATACAGGGTTTGCAGACTCCTTTGAGGAATACAGGGTTGCAAGACTCCTTTGAGGAATACAGGGTTGCAGACTCCTTTGAGGAATACAGGGTTGCAGACTCCTTTGAGGAATACAGGGTTGCAGACTCCTTTGAGGAATACAGGGTTGCAGACTCCTTTGAGGAATACAGGTTGCAGACTCCTTTGAGGAATACAGGGTTGCAGACTCCTTTGAGGAATACAGGGTTGCAGACTCTTTGAGGAATACAGGTTGCAGACTCCTTTGAGGAACAGGGTTGCAGACTCCTTTGAGGAATACAGGGTTGCAGAGGACGTCCTTTGAGGAATACAGGGTTTGCAGACTCCTTTGAGGAATACAGGATCACTGACTCCATGAGGAGTATAAGGTTTCTTGGTTAGATTTTATGGCATGTCTGCCCTTTGGGCTATTTTATTCATTCTTGTTGGGTATTCAAAATTTGTAAAACTTTTTTTTAAGAAATTTTTTTAAATTAAATTTTTTGATCTATTTAACCCATAGATGAGACCCTAATAGGGACTATCACTCCGGGTCAGAGTGGACCTGGGAGTAATTGTGATGGTACTCCACATTTCTCAGAGCTCCAGAATTGGAACTTCACCATCAGATAGAGTTTAACGTCATACCCAGGACATTAAGACCCTCAAAGTGGATCTGGGAGTAATGGTGATGAAGGGGTACTCCACATTCCCCACAGCTCCAGAATTGGAACTTCACCATCAGATAGAGTTTAACATCATACCCAGGACAGATAAATATGGTAAATAATTTTAAAAAAAAAAAAAAAAGGGGGACGGAGGAATGGAGAGGGGGAAGCTTCTTAAAACAGATCTTGAATCGCTTGTGTCTTGTTCTTATGTCCAGAAATCATCGAACTGAGTTGGATGAGTAGGGAACCTTTTCAGAGTCAAGGACAACGGACACAACCCCACAATAGATTTGAAGAGAAAAGTGCTGGAAACTTTTGCACATGCTTAATATCAATTAGATTTGCATACTTACACGTATGTATTTGATTTTGAAAGTGGATAAATCCTCATTGTGGGGTAGGAATTTACACCCTGATCTTGACATAAACGTCGATATTTTTGGCAATTCACTTCTGCTACGTGGGACATAGTTGTGAGATTTAAACATCTATGAAAAAAGAAAAAAATATATTGCTTAGTAGAAATCAAGGGAAATTATATTCTAAGAAAGAAAAAGAAAAGAAAAGAAGAAAAAAAAAGAAAAGAAAAGAAAAAAAGAAAAAAAAAAAAAGAAAAAGAAAAAGAATTAAGTTCAAAGAAAAAAAGAAAAAAAAAGAGGAAAAAAAAGAAAAGAAAAACGAACAAGAGAAAAAAAGACAGTTAAATCGAGTGAAAGACACGATAGAGGAAAAAAAGAGAAAAAGAAAAAAAGAAAAAAAAGAAAGAAAAGAAAAAAGAAGAAGAAGAAGAAAAAAAAGAATGAAAAGAAAAGAAAAAGAAAGTAAAAGAAGAAAAAAGAAAGAAAAAGAAAAGTAAAGAAAAAAAGAAAAAGAAAAGAAAAGAAAGAAAAAGAAAAGAAAAAGTAAAAAAAAAAAGAAAAAGAAAGAAAAGAAAGAAAAAAGAGAAGAAAGAAAAAGGAAAAGAAAGAAAAAAGGAAAAGAAAGAAAAAAGAAAAGAAAAAAGAAAAAGAAAAAAGATAAGAAAAGAAAAAAAAAAAGAAAAAAGAAAAGAAAAAAAGAAAAGAAAAAATGAAAAGAAAAGAAAAGAAAAAGAAGAAAGAAAAGAAAGAAGAAAGAAAAAGAAAAGAAAAAAAAAAAGAAAAGAATAAGAAAAGAAAAAAAAGAAGAAAAAGAAAAGAAAAGAAAAAGAAGAAAAAGAAAAAAAAAGAAAAGAAGAAAAGAAAGAAGAAAGAAAAGAAAAATAAAAGAAAAAAAGAAAGAAAAACAAAAGAAAAGAAAAAGAAAAAAAGAAAAAAGAAAGAAAAGAAAAAGAAAAGAAATAGAAAGAAAAAGAAAAAAGAAAGGATAAGAGAAGAGACAAAAAGAAAAAAGAAAAGAAAAAAGGAAAAAAGAAAAGAAAGAAAAAGACAAAAACGACAAAAATAGAAAGAAAAGAAAAGAAAAAAGAAAAAAAAAACGAAAAAGAAAAAAGAAAAAAGAAAAAGAAAAAAAAGAAAAAAGATAAAAAGAAAAAGAAAAGAAAACGAAAAAAGAAAAAAAAGAAAAAAAAAAGAAAAAAACGAAAGAAAAAACAAAAAAAAAACAAAAAAAAAACGAAAAAAAAAAGAAAAGAAAAAAGAAAATTCATGTCATTTATAGTTTCATTAAAAAGGTTTTAAATTAAAAAATAAATTAATTTTTTTTTTAAGTTACTTCCCCCAGATTGGTTCCAGTTTCCCTAAGATTCGAATCTTGTGCCATTGTATTTCCCCAGATAATATGTACATGTCGAATTAGTCGAATCATAGAACATGTTTACAGAAATTCATAAAATGGTGTTTTAATACAATTAAGTTCATTTCAAATAAGTAGTGCAAGCACAATTGAGAACAGAATTTAATATATTTCGTGTTTAACATGCAGTTGGTATTGATTCAAGACAAATTTCATATTTTAGTTTTGTAAGATCTTACGGTGAAATGAAAATGGACGACCAAAATCATATGCTTCCTTCAAAGGGAAAGGAAATAAGGGAGGTTAATTCTCATTATGTAGCTAATGCTTTTGAATTAGTTACCGAAAAACTTGATAAATTCATTAAAATCAAAATAATTGAGTAAAAAAAATTCAGATTGATTCAGATACTTCAATAACCTTACTCTTGACTACCACGTTCCCCCTCACGACGTGTACAAATTTCTTGGTGTATTTTTGTATCTGTTATGGGCAATATTTCAAAGTTCACTATTATTGACCACTCAGAACTCATTCTATTCAAATAAAATTCCTCCATTATTATTATTATTTGGAATCAGTCCTTTTTCTAAAATTATAATGAACTAAGCCATTGCAGGTTTTTGTCTTTGCTTGAAGGAGCCTCTGTGAAGTGGTTTAAAGAAGAGATTACTCTTTGCTACCAAATCACCCCCACCCCCCCCATGTACCTAAATTTTCTAGGTATTTTTTTTACTTGATGATAAGATATTTCAACAGTTCGCTATATCTATTCACCTCAAAATTCATTTCTATTCCAATATATAAACTTCTTATTATTATTTCAATCTGAGTTCTTCTGTTCAATTATAATGAACCTACAACATTAGTTTTTTGTACTTTGCCACTGTGATATGCAGAGTATCTACACAGTCGGTGGAAGAACGCAGGGAACAGATTTTCTTTGCTTTACCCCCACCCCCCACGGCTGTTTATACAAAATTTCGTTGTATTTTTTTACCTTTTTTATGATGGGATATTTCAAAGATCACATCTATTTACCTCAAACCAAATTTCTGTTTGCACCTATAAAGTGTTCTGGCTTCAATTACAATTGAACTAACCATAAGAGTTTGTTTTGTTAATTTTTTCGGCTCGTGGGGAGAAACGAGAGCACTGTTGGAGTGACTTAAGTGACAAAGAGTTTAATTCTCTGGTATTTTTTACCTGTGTGATGGATATTTCAAAGTTCACTTATCTATCACTCATAACTCATTCTATTTCAAATAAATCCTACTTATTATTGTAAGCTTGATCCTTCTGCTTCCATTATTTTTATTATTATCTATTACTACAAACAAAATATATGCCCTCTGGGGTGCAAGTATTTAAATCTTAACATGTAATAAAATATTGTTAACCTAGAAAGCTAATGAAAACTAAATAAGATGCGAATAAAAAATTGAGACAGTGGGGAACGAACTAAAGACCTTGCTTTTTGCTTCACTCTGTCTTTATGCATTGCTAAATTTTCATAAATTATAACTATAGGTAAATTGGTAAAGTAAAGAATAGAATTAATGTTAATATTTGTTATGGATTTCTTTTAAAATTATCCTGAGATTTTTGCTCATCATTCATATAATATAAAACCAACAATTAAGAAATCATAATATTAAGCATTATTATTAAAATCAAAATTTTAATAATCCAATATGGCATATTAAGCCTTCCCATTCCCATCTGCATAACCAGCTATTTTTGTGTATATATATAATAACAATGCATGTTAAGTTAAGTAATATAGATATGTCAACGCAGTATTACTAATGTAAAACAACATTTTTAATATATGAGGTTTTAAATAGAAATAAAATCATGAGAGAATGTGATGTAAATACTATGGTGGAATTGTGATCGATTAGTAATATAGTTTCGGTTAGGACAGTAAAACACACAATCTCCATTATAAATAGATTTATTAGTCTATAATTTCTATCAGTTTTCGTATTTGCTTGGATGGGTAGGAGCCACTGTGTGGCGATTGATAAGAGTGACAAAGCGAGTTAAAGCAAAAAAGAAAGAAGAAATTTAAAATCAATATTGATAAGTGTAATACTAACCTTGAAAAGTTTCTCTCATTACAGGGCAATTGCTGACAGGGGCCCGCAGCCAGGGGAGAAAGAAATCCACCACCCAAATCTCATCTAGCCACCGCCTTTTAAGACATTTTCGCTCAAAGTTAGAGTGGAGGCAGTTGTTCACACTGGGGGGTTAATGTGTCCTGTGAAAAAAAAAGGTACATTCAAAATGCTGTAATGATAAGAAAATAATTTGTCGAGATTATATTTATAAGCAGAGAACACACACCTATAATAAACACACCACACTACAAAAATAAACACACACGCACACACACCACCACACAACCAATGCTGTTGGGAACTTAGCAATAGACTACAAACAACAGGATAACAGGGCCAACTGATTGAGACCATAAACTTACCACACCCACCCTAACAATCAAGCAATATCTGGATGTTAGATCTCAGACACATATCAATACAAAAAGAATCAGATGATCTTGTTAATAAACAAAAAATAATAAATAAAAAAAACTTACTTAGGAGGCAAATCAAATTCGGAGATAATGAATAAAACAAAATAAAAAGAAATGATCAGACACACAGACATTACAGCACACACGCACAGACACACATTACACACACAAACAAACACACACATAACAAGCACTCCCAACCACACACACACACGAATTGGAAAGAACCACGACAGAACAATTTGAGCAACTGCTAGCACCACTTCAGTTCGAGTATTCTTCTGTGTGGGATTTTGCATCCGAAATTAAGAATAAAGTGAGCATGGTTAACAAACACATCATAGCTACCCTTCCTTTTTTCTTTACACTGTGCATTTTTGACAAGCTTCGAAACCAACAACATTATATATACCTAGCAATATATGCACACCCGGGTGCAGTATTTATAGTTTTAATGCAACTTAAATATTGTATTAAATTAGAAAGGCTAATGAACATAAATAAAGAATACAGATAAAAGATTTGAAACAGAGGGAGTATAATAAAAATATGGAGCAACTTGAAACTTAACTCTTCCATCACTCTCGTCTTTGCATTGTTATTTTTTCTATTTAGTATTTATTTATAAGAGGAAGTAAAGAATATAAATGAAGTATTTTATCTGTTTAATGGATCATTTAGATTCATTGAAGAGATTTTGCTTATATTCATAAAATAAAATCCCAAACAGTTGGAAATGCAATAATATAGCACGATATTTATTGAATATCGATTTTTAATATTAATATGCAAATTAGCCTTCTCCGCAACACTGTAAACCGCGCTATTTTGTTGTATTATATATAATATAATTGCATGTTGTCAGTATGTAGACATAGTTAACAGTATTAATAATGTAAGACAATTTTATTAATAATTGGTGTTTAGTCAAATAAAATTTGGGAATGTGATGTCATTAACTAAGAGAATTGTGACTTGGAGTAGGATTATAAGTTTCGGTTACATGACTGAAAAACACACAATTCGTTCATTATAATAAGATATATATATATATATATATCTTTTTTTCTTTATATATATAATATATATAGTTTTAAATTTTATTTTTAAATCGAATGAATAAATAAACAATACATACGTCAAAAATTCCACATACTGGGCAAAATGATTCCCGATGGTAATGATGTGGAACACTTTCATTGTAAACAGAATTGTGCGGATAATGATGTAATTATGTACTGCAAATTAAGGAATTTTAAAAAAAGTTTTCTTGACAATTACATTTAACGGTTAATTAAAAATATAAATTCAATTTATCTACATCAGCAAAAATATCAATTAGTTTGTTGGATTTTAATGCATGTCAACCCTTGTTGGTTATTTTATACGCAAGGACATTTTGTTCTATTCATGCCTTGGTGGTTATAAAATTTTTAAACTCTATTTTTCCTATTTAACCCATAGATGGGACCCTAAAGTCCTTACACTGGTCGGGTTAGACGTGGACCTGAGTAATGGCAATAATGAGGGTACTCCATACACCCCAAAATCTTCAGTATACTAGAACCGAGTGCACTATCTAGATGCATACCGACATGAGAACCCTCAGGTCACCGCGGCGTTCTAGCAGCATATGATAGAATTAGTAGGTTTGCCACTATAAGGCCGAATAGGTTGGACAATCATCATAGGTCTAGCAGGAAGCGCTGGTGTAATGGTTAAGTCGTGGAAAGGACTCGTCACCCGGTGAAGTTCAAGATGCTGGAACGTGTTAATTGCATTTCACCTTTAGCGCTAATACCCTTGGAAAGGTAGTGATCCTAACATCCCGCATGTCAACTACGTCGCGAGGAAGATAGGGCGCAGACCTGGGCTCTTTAACCTTGATGGCGTAAACTGGGTCTAAAGGAGAGGGAAAAGCTCGGGAATTAAGAACCTGTTTGAGCTCTCCGCTTAAGAAAATATGACGCCTTCTGTAATTCTCGCTGTGTGCGGCAGGGAGCTGGTAATATAACTGATATACTATAGTGTAATCGATTATCTATACTGATAGGCCTAGAGTACAGGTGGGCCAGAGAGGATGTTATATCGATCGAATCGGACTGCGCATCACACTAGAATCTGTCCTTATGAGAGCAGTATGGCGAGACCCCATGGCCAAGAGGTGGCCCCATGTAAAGGAGGGGGCGTGTCTTACGCCTCTGCAGAGTGTGCAGTGGGTGTACTTCATACAGCGACCCGCGACATGTACTACATCGTATGGACACACCATGTATTGGCTGCGCAGGCGAAAAACTTTATATTCTGGGCAGAGGATGGAGGGATTAATGATTAGTCCGAAAAGTGAACGCGAAGTAATATGCCACACTAAGTTTGAACTCACACTAACTATAGATACTTGCAGACCAGTAGACGTTAGCCACTACAAACAGGACTGGATCCCCATTTAATTGTAGTAGTGTTGTAAATAAATAGATATGTGTATATAGTGAAGATATTGATTGAGTTGGTTTTTTCATGTTTGTTTTACTGGCCACAACCTCAGTGTGGTCTATGAATCCGACATCAAGTTTTGAAGTAAGTCATTCTTAATAGACACTGCAATTTTTTTTTATGGAGATACATGTTTTCTATTTAAGCTTAGATGGATCCTGAAAGGTACTACCGACTTCAGGGCCAGAGTGGACCAGGGAGCAATGATGAATAGAGGCAGTGTGCCACATTCCACCAAAGCCTCCAGAAACTGGACCTCACTCATACAGATAGATTTTAATGTCATTCCCAGAATCATGTAGACCCTCGAGCCTACCACCATGCAGTCTACACATTAATATGATAAGAAGGGGTTGGGGTCTTGCCATGAAGGGGAATAGATCGTGGGAAAATCATATAGCTTGCAGGACGCTGATGAACTTAGGTACACGATTGTGAGTCGGAGACCGGGCCTCTCCGACCGATGCACCGTGCTACGCCAAAAAAGGGCGTAACAGTGGGTATTGCAGACGTCATGGCACTGCTCAGCGATCTTGGGTTCTATCCTTAAGCTCACGCGGTCGCCACCGCACGGCCACAGGTGGCCCCCATTGGGGAGTCTTACCCGCTCTGCCAGTGGCGTGCAGTCGGTGCATTGCTAAGTGCCCTGGCTTGACAGCGCGCGATGTATTATAAGTAAAAGTTAAATTCTACAAAAGAGTATCAAACATGTTGGTAAATACCTAAGGCTAGTCATCTGGTGTGAAATTGTTAGCCGAAGCTCAGTCTTGGCAGATCATTATACTGAATAGTGAGTTCGATTCCTCACTTAATGCCCATTACTTGTGATTTGTGTCCAAGTCTACCCATAGCAAAAATAAAAAAGATGTTAGTGCAAAGCAAATAGTCTCAGAATTGGACTCATCTTCCTGCTTCATTTTCCTTTCCAATAATTTTTAACACCACTGCATCTTTAATCTCTTAAAGTCCAATACCACCTCATTCTCACCCAGCTTGGAAGTCACATTCGTTTTTATCAGAATTCAGCCCCAACAATAGCTTGTGTTTTAAATTTAAATATTAACATTATGTAAAAAATCTTATGATTTAGGAGGGAATAATAGGTTAACTTTAGATTGGCAAGAGATCATTTTTAGCCATTTTTTGTTATATATCCTTATAAGAATGCTCTTAACTAGAAAAATCTCAACAGGATTTAGAGAAATGAGTAAAAAGGACTCAACATTTGGCATAAATTTTGAATGAATCGTAATCGATCGGTGCGAAAGAAGATTTTTCTGTCATTAACCTTGGAGCTTTTCGGAATTCTGGGTTAATAATTCGCATGGCAGGGAGACACCACACAAAAGAAACAAAACAAAAGATGGTCAGAGGAGATTCAAGAAAATTATTAATTAATTTGAAATAAAAAATGTGAAAACATTTTTCTCTTTTAAAGTGATACAGGAAATCTTTTGTTTATTTTTAAATGGTCCTGAAATTAATTTATTTACTTTAAATTTTAAATGGGGCCGGGTATAGCTCAGTCGGTAGAGGTTCGCTAGAAACCAACGAGGTGTAGTTGATACCGGTCCTCGCAACTCGAGCATCTTTGAGTGAGCACAGGAATGCTTGGGTAAAGTAGGAGGCTGATGGTAGGTGTGGCGCTCCACTCGACAGTGCTAAAACAATCTCCTTGGTCTAGCGCTAGTATGAAAAGGGGATAGACGTGCTCCTCGCTGACTGGCTGATACGACTTTAGGCCGCCCCGATGATTTACTTTTTCTTTTTACTTTAAATGGTCCAGAGAATTTCAAAGAAAATGGTTAGAAAATTTAAAAAACTCTTTGCCACTACTTTAGACTTGTACAGTGGCTCTCCCACCACTGTTGATCTCTGTAAACTATTGATGGTAGTTCATTATATTTAGTCAGAATGACTTGATTACAATAATAATTGGACTTTATTTGAACAGATGAGTTCTGAGGCTAAGATAGATGAGTTAAACTTTAAAATTCCATCATGAGCCGTAAAAAATGAGCCGAAGAAAGAGATACAAACATGGGGAAAATTTGGTAGGCAATATGAGTTACTACCTTTGCAAATTTTCTTGATATTTTTACCTGTACTTCAGCCAACTTGCAGTGGGGTCTCCCTACCACTGTAAAGAAAAGTACAAAAATGATGGGTAAGTCATTATTACAGGTAAAAAAAAAAAAAAACAAAAGAAATTTGGTACCAGGCCGTGGTTGGGGGGAATTTAGATAGCAAATGTGCAAAAAATCTTATTTAAAAAAAAAAATTTTTTTTTTTTTTTTTATTGGTCGAAGATGTTTTGTGAATAAAAAATGAATATGAATGAATAATTTTTCTACGCATGCAAATTAACTAGTCAGAAAAAATGTGTTTTTTTTAATTTTTTTTTTTTGTTTTTAAATAATCAAAGTTTTCAACTGTTTGCAAAAAAAATCAAAACTCTTTCTTACGAGCAAAGAAACCCAACCAAGGATCTTTACTATAACAACTCGATCGGGAAAATCTTTTTGAGGCGCCAAGTGCCCTGAGAAGGTGGGCAGTGATTGCTGTCCTTAGCAATGCGCAATGTCGTGGGCCGTCACCACCTGCAATATATAAAATAAAAGATTACTGTATATCATTGAAGATTTTAAATGCTACATTTAATGTTTGGTAGAGAGATCTAATTATTGGTAGATGGAGTGGTGTTACTATTCGTATTTGCACTGGAGAGTTGTCTTGCCCGTTAGGTTCGCTGGTCCCGGCTAGGGGCTTTGATATTAAGCGCTGATTTTGAACGTACTCTTCCTCTTTTCCTGTTGCTCGACCTAGCGAGACAAGGCCAGGCCGTATGGTTATGACTCTGGTCTACCCGCTTCTGTGTTGCGGGCTTTTGGCCCCCTTACATTACTTTAAATGATTCATACAGCATGGGACTATGTTCGCTNAGAGAACATTTAAGACAATTGAAATACACATACAAGGAAAGGAATGATATACAATAAAAAACGTATACATTAGTTCACTACAAGAACATGCAAAAATAGAGTATAGGACTGGAGAGTCCATAGTTTCAAGTAAACTTACTAGCGTTGCTTTGGAGGCAGAAGCCCCCACACGAGAAGGGTGTAGACACTAATGTCTAACCCATGTGTGTGAGTTCCTGGTGAAGAAAGAGGTCTTGAATCTGGCGCTTCCTGCTTAAATACAGAAAGACGCCTGGTGGTGAGAATAAGAAACGAGAGGAAAGATAACTCTTCCAGATCAAAGGGAAGACAATCCAACAACATCACCAAAGCCAACAGTCGAGAGAAATCTCTTACTGCCCCACCCTTTCCCTTCTATCATGGTAAAAATTGTCAAGTGCTTTTTTTTTTGTTAATTTAACAATCAAGTAATTTAAGTATCAAAACATTTTTCTTTATTTTCAAAATTTTTTCCACTACAGTTTTGTTTGTCAATTAAAATTATGGTGAAGTAGAAAGGGATTATGTTTGATTACATGAAAAAAAGGATTTTCTTTCACCCCCCCTCCAACTTCTCAACAACTTAGCTATAAATAGAATTTGAAGAATCAGGTCCATTTAAATTTAAATTTGGTCAAATTTCCCTTTCTTAGAAATCTTACAGAATTATTTTAATGATTTTTAAAAATTATCCGGTCCTATCCCTTTTTTTCTATTTTTAAATTAATTTGCTTTGCAAACTCATTACTTTTCTGATCACTATTATCTAACCAGAGCTCAATGGGTGATCAAACGGGTGACGTTTTTTCTATCATATATATATATATACCAAACTTATTGGTATACCCTTGCGGTAAGAAAAAACCCGGCAAATAGTTTGATTGTAAAAATATACTACCAAACATCACCAGGGGAAAAAAGTTTTTTTGAAAAAAGAAAAGACCAAGATAGTCGTACCAATATATATATATATATATAAGTCATGCACAGACACCGTGTTTAGACGTCTCTTTAGCGTGATAAGACACAGCAACTACTTCTGACCAGAAGTGAAACCCGACTGACTTTTCGTCCGCCCGATTCGTTAACTACTCGGCCGTAAATGAGTGGTGTTTAAACTATTAAGTACATACATTTGTTTATATATTTTACGATCACCAGAGAGATACAGTCTGTAAACAGACGATCATTGCTTTATGCTGGCAGTGAAAGTTAGTTTTAAATTAAGTCACTCCTATAAAGCTCTACCGGGTTTTGGGAGCATATAATATATATATATATATATATGATATATTGAAAAAACAAAGGATGTTTACAAATCCATGGGCTCATCAGGAGAGAATGTGCAAACCGTTTCGGGGCCTATCTCTCTACGGTTTTATATAGCAACACCGGCCCAACCGTAGAGAGAAAGGCCCCGAAACGGTTTGCACATTCTCTCCTGATGAGCCCATGGATTTGTAAACATCCTTGTTTTTTTCAATATATCATATTTACACTGTCGGATTAAGTTCCAATTTTATTTTCACACACACACACACACCACACACACACACACACACACACACACATATATATTATATATATATATATATATATATATATATATATAAGGGTTTTATAATTTGCTTGGTTGGTTTTGAAGGCTATCACAATGCAGGTGTAAAGAAAATATAATAAGGTAACAATGGTGTTGTTTGTTAACCTGTGATTTATTCTTAATATTTCGAGATAAAATCCGTTCAGAAGAAGAACACTGGAACTGAAGTAGTTGTCGTCTTGTTATGGCATTTTTAGTTAAATGAATTTTTTTTTTGAAAATGTTACAGATGGGTTTTTTTTATAACTGTATTCTCGTGTTGCATGTTTACGTAAATGCGCTTTTTTGGTTTGTACGTGTGCGTATGTTGTCATGCGCGTGTGCATGAAAATGCGTGTTAGATTGTGACGTTATAACCGTATCCACGCGTGTGTGTGTATGAATGACCGTATCCAAGTGCCTATGTGCGTATATAATATAGATAGATATAATTAAATACATATAAAATATGAAATGTGTACGTACAATTTTTATCAGGACTCTTCAAATGTTCCCTATTGAAATAAACAAATCAATATAAAACGTTTTTATCTCAAATCAGAAAAGTACTCAAATTGTTACAATTTATGTGATAGCATACATTGTTGACTTGACAGACCCTGTAGCTTAATATGGGGGCCGTTGGCTTTTACATAAGAGAGTGGAAAGTTACCAGGAACGGTTATAGCTCTCTGACCCCTAGAGGCGCGAATCTTGCGCGTCACGGGATTAGTTAGTTTTAGATTTTAGATGACACCAGATTTTTTTATTTAGCCCATGGGCTAAATAAAAAAAGCTTGATCTGCCAACAAAAGTCTTGTAGTTCATTCAATGAATTGCAATGACTAAAATGAGATAAGAGAGTGGGAATTTACGAGGAACGGTTATAGCTCTCTGACCCCTAGAGATTTAGATACAACCTGACTTTTGAGCGGAGAGGATGTGCCTCTCACTGCTGGGGTCGATATCTCATCCGCGCGGCGAATAAGAATGGGCTGAATAAAAGCTTGATCAAGAAATATTCCCTATTGAAATAAACCAATGAACATAAAACGTTTTTATCTTCTTAAATCAGAAAAGTGCTCAAATGCTGGTCAGCAGAGCAAGATAAGACCTAAAATGAATAGATGTTTTCTCAACTCCACGTGTCAGTCTTATAACGATAAGATTCATGGATTTATAAAAATGAAAATACAATTTTCAAATAAAACATGGATCATCAGGGATGTTTTTCTGATACAAATACATAAAACTTAGTCATAAGACTGACATGGAGGTGAAAAACATATATATATATATATATGTGTGTGTGTGTGTGTGTGTGTGTGTGTAAATGCTTATATGTATATATGTATACTTATATATGTGATGCGTATATATAAGTAAGTAAAGTCGTCGGGGTGGCCTATAGTCGGTATCAACCAGAAAGCAAAGGAGTCTATCTCCTTTTCATTAGCGCTAGACCAAGGATATTGTTTTTGGCGTCTGAGGTGGAGCGCCACACCTACCATCAGCTCCTCACTTTTACCACACAGACCCCTTGTGCTACTCATAAGCTGAGTGTATATATATATATATATATATATATATGTGTGTGTGTGTGTGTGTGTGTGTGTGTATGCATTTAAATATGTATATATATATGTATACTTATACGGGTATACTTTTATATATTTATATGAGTGTGTATACTTATATATACATATGTATACCTATATATGTGCATATTTATATGTGTATATGCATTCACATATATATATGAATACTTATATATGTATAATCATATGTATATAAACATGAATATATGTATGTATATATGATTATATATATAAGTAACATTATATATATATATGCATAATTATATATGTATAATTATATATATATAATTACATATGTATATAATTATATATATATATGTATTATATATATATGTATTATATATATATATATGTATATACATATATATGTATTATATATATATATATGTATTATATATATATATGTATTATATATATATATATGTACTATATATATATATATATATATATATATATATATATATGCACTTACATATTATTATATATCATATATCATCATATGATGTGCCTACCTTAAATGTGTGTGTTTACAATGTACCTATGTTACATATACGCACTTACAAAGTCAATATATATATATATATATATATATATATATATATATATATGGTGCTGTGGAAGGGGGGTAGAAGAGCGTAGGGGGTGAAATAGGCGCGGTCAGAAACCCGATAGGTTGATTCTTCGCAGCTGTAGACGATTTCAACGGACAAGAGTACCCACCAAACTGAGGCGAAGGGGGGGTGGTGAGGTAGGGTAGGAGAGACGCCTAAGAAAAAAAAAGGAGGGGGAGGGGGATAAAACAGAGTTGTGGAAGGGGGTTGGGGAGGGCGAAAATGGAGTTTCGGGTGGAGAGTTTGAAATTATTTTTGTTTTAGTCTGCTTAATTCCAGACGTCTTCGGGTTTTTCTTTTTTCTTTTTTTTTTTCTTTTTTTTTGACTGAGAACGAGAACGGGGCTGGGGAGCGAACACAAGTTTTCAGATGACGGGTAAGATTCGGGGGTACGTGGGGGGCGTGGCGGGGCGGTGGCCATTTCAGCCTATCGAATTCCTGACACGCATTAACGACGCCGCCTCACTGTTAAACATGCGTGCGTGCGTGTGTGTCCCACACGCAAACCATCACCCTCCTTTTGAGCGTGGGGAGGGGGAGGCCTGTCGCCAGGGGAGGGGCTAGGGGTCCTCCCAACCTCCCGAAAATCACCCCCTTCCCTCGATGCATGTGACATAAAACTAATTTCTCAATGCTAATTCTTATAACATAAACCATTTCTACTAATTCCCCCCACCTCGTACCCCCCCCACAACTAATTTGTGCCCCGCACTGATGCACCCCTATCTCACTTGGTAATAAGCTGGCGAACCAGGTTCGAATTATGACCCAGACTGTTTGTGTTCACTTTCAGTTAATGTTTATTAAAAAAAATTGCTTGCATTGCCTTTCTTTTTCTAATTAAAAAAAGGTCTCGTTACTGGCATGCCACAATTTCTTGAGTTTTAGTTAATCCTATATAAAAAATTTCAGAGGTGTTCTTCCTGAATAAGCTCCACCATCATTAGTCATTTTCAAAGGCAGATAATTATTATTATTATTATTATTATTATTATTATTATTATTATTCACTCCTTTTGAGTTTTCACATCAGCATTAGCTGATGGTCTTTCACTGGAGTCTGAGTGACAGCAAGTCTCCTCAGGTCTCCAGGACTCTTCTGAGTATTCTGGCAGATTGCAGCAGTGCAGTGTTCTGAATGGTTTCAATCCTTCCTCTGATTTCCAAACATTCCAGACCCTTTTCCAAGTGCACCAACTACAATTGGTATAACTTTCACTTTCATATTCCATAACTTTTTCAGTTCTCTGGCAAGGTCCAGATATTTGTCAATTTTTCATTTTCCTTTAACTTCACCCTGTGACCTGCTGGCACTGCAAAATCCACCAGTTGACAAGTTTTTTTCTTTTTTGTTAATCAACACTAGGTCTGGCCTTCTTGCTGGGATAAGGTGGTCCGTTTTTATCTCAAAGTCCTAGTTTCGTTCTCAAGAACAGATTCTGGTTTATGCATATACCATTTTGTTGTGTGGTCAAAATTTAATTTCTTGCATAATTCCCAGTGGATCACCTTCCCAACCCAGTCGTGTCTAGTTTTGTATTCTCGTTGTGCTAGTTTCCTACATTCGCAGAGTATATGGTTTACAGTCTCATCTCTATTACCGCAAAGTCTACATTTACTATTTTGTTGGGTCTTATGAGACCCCGGGCGGGCTGCGAAGCTCTTTTGCACTTCTGCAACTCTCTTGCGTTCACTGCATCTTCTGGCCGTTCATCTTGTCTCGTCTAGCAATGATTCCGTGTCGTCTGCTAGTTCTCCACTAGGACCCGTCCACGTTGCCATGTGTGCTCAAAACATCTCGCAGGGGCCCCCCGCCAAAGGGGTGTACAAACAACAAGTATCACAAAGAGAAAGAGAGAACAAACAACCACAAAGAGAGATGAAGAAAGACAATGTCAGGTGAACTTCAGAAAAGGCAGGGAGATATATAATACGTATTCATCTGCTGCTATCTCCCCTGGCTGTCGAGATGGGGGAGGGTTCCCCTCTTTCTTTGTAGACCTCTGCTAGGGCTAGCTTCTAGTGGGCATCTCACATCCTAACTTCCTCAGTGTTCAGGGCTCATGTGCACTCTTCGGCTCCCAGGGACTAACTGCTCTCTCCGCTGTCCCAAGACTAACTGCTAAAACTTTTCGAATTTCCCAGAATCCCAATTCTCGCTATCAAATCTCGTCTGCGAGATTTGTGTCTAAACCCCGCGTTATTTGAAAAAGTTCTTTGTTCTAACAGACCGCCCTCATGGTGTTTTTATGACCCCCTAACCTACGGTCAACTATTAAAGTTATTGAAAACCTAGACTTCTTGTCTCTAATCTGGGGAGTTATCATCCTCTTAATCTTCCTTGAGTTTTAATGGTTTCTCTAAATTATCATTGACCCTACTTTACACATACTATATATGTAGACACACACACATGTATATATACACACGCACATATATATCTCTATCTATATATACATACATATACTCACACATTATCTACACTAGAACACACACACATATTTATACATATATGTGGTTTGACTTACTACCTTTTTAATTCGATTTAACTAACTATTATTTAACTATATACTAAGTGTGCATTTATATGCACATACACATTCTTGCACCCACCATTGTATTATAGTCTTATCAATTTTCGCTTTGATGTAGTTTGTCCTTATGGCATTATTTTGTGCAGCAATTATAAGTGATTCTGTTTCTCTTTTGAGGTTTCCCTTTCTTAACCATGTCCAAGTCTTTTCATGTGCAACCTCATCTATTTGTCGTTTGAAGCGTCCATATAATTGTTTTTCTTCCCATTTTTGTTTTCTAGTCTTTGTCGTTTTTCTGTTTGTCCATCTGCCGTTTCTACTATTGTTGGCCGCCATAAGTAATTTGTCTTTGCTCTTCCTTGTGTAATCTTCAAGTTGTTGGATTGTGGTTTCTACGCATTCCTCTGTGTTGGCAAGACCCCTTCCCCCTTCCTTTCTTGACACATACAATCTATCTCTATCATCTATAGGGTGGAGAGCCTTGTGCATGGTCATTAATTTTCTCGTCCTTTGGTCTATCTGTCTGAGTTATTCTTTTGTCCATTTTAAGAATGGTCCTGAGTATCTTATAATGGGGACAGCCCAGGTATTAATTCCTTTGATCAGATTTCTGCTGTTAAGTTTGGTTTCTAGAAGTTTTCTAGTTCTCCTGAGATATTTTTTTTTAACTTTTCCTTTCATTTCTGCTTGCATGATATTGTCCGCTTCTAAAATTCCTAAGTATTTGTAGCTTTCATTTTCATCAAGAGATTTTATAGTTTCCTGATTTGGTAGTTGTATTCCATTCATTAGTTTTCTTTCACCCCTTTTTATTACAAGCATAGCACATTTTTCGTTTCCAAATTCCATCCCTATATCCTGGCTATATATTCTAATAGTTTGTACTAGGCTCTCCAATTCTTTTTCATTTTTTGCAAAAATTTTAATGTCATCCATGTACATAAGGTGGTTTATCTTTTCTTGTGAATTACTAAATTTGTATCCCCCGGTACATTTTTTCAGTATATGGTTTAGCGGCATCATTGCAATAATAAAGAGTAGTGGTGATAATGAGTCTCATTGGAAGATACCTCTTTGGATTTTTACTTCTGCCAGGGATTGTTTTCCAGTTTTTAATTGAACTCGCCAGTTTTCCATGGCTTTTTTAATGAAGTTTATAATGTTGTTGGAAATTTTGTACATTTGTAGGCATTCTAAAACCCAGGTATGTGGGACCATGTTATAGGCTTTTCTGTAATCGATCCAGGCCATTGCAATATTTTCCGTTTATTTTTGACTTCTTTAAGAATGTATTGGTCTATATAGAGTAAGTCGTGGGTTCCTCTTTTTCCCTTGCGACATCCTTTCTGTTCTTCTGGGAGAAGTTTCCACCAATTGAGTGAAAAGTATACTTCTTCTCTTATAACAGCAGTTAGAATTTTCCACATCATGGGTAGACAAGTTATTGGTCTATAATTACTGGGGACATTTCCTTTTTGTGGGTCTTTCTGGATTAGTGTAGTTATTCCTTTTGTCATCCATTCGGGTACTTCAGTTTCTTGTAGGCATCTGTTCAGTTGCTGGGCCATTCTTTTGTGGATAGTCGTAATTTTTTTGAACCAGAATCCATGTATGCCATCATGGCCTGGTGTTTTCCAATTTGCTACTTTCTTAAGTACTGATTTAAGCGTAATTACATGAACACTGGCAACAGGTCCTTCCTCAAATTCCATCAGTTCATTCTTAATATCACTTATTATTATTTTTATTATTTTTATTATTATTATTATTATTATTATTATACAGTTCTTCACACCAGCGTTAGTTGATGGTATTTCACTGGAATCTGAGTAATAACAAGTCTCCTCATGTCTCCAGGACTCTTCTGAGTATTCTGGCAGATTGCAGCAGTGCAGTATTCTGGATGTTCTCAATTCTTCCTCTGATTTCCAGATTCTCCAGTCTTTTTATCAAGCTTTTTGGGACCGTTCCAAGTGCACCAACTACAATTGGTATCACTTTGACCTTCATATTCCATAGCTTTTTCAGTTCTCTGGTAAGGTCCAGGTATTTGTCCTTTTCGTTTTCCTTTAACTTCACTCTGTGATCTGCTGGCACTGCAAAATCCACCAGTTGACAAGTTCTTTCTTTTTTTGCTAATCAACACTAGGTCTGGTCTTCTTGCTGGATTATTATATAATTGTGATAGCCTTCTAAATCAACCTCCTAAACAATATATACACAATGCTTCAAGCAAATTATAAAACTCTCTCTGATATATATATATATATATATATATATATATATATATATATATATATATATATATCCTGAAAACAGGATTTGAATTCGAATTTTAAGAGTTACCAACATTACGTCGAGTTCTTCAAAACAGTTTACAAAACGGATATGGCTACACCACCAGTTACCATAGACAAACAATATTTGGAACTAATGAAGCAACTTATTGAACTACAACAAGAAAACATCGCACTTGGGAAGGAAAGGCCAAATGGGCAGCTAGACACGTCTCGTATGAGGAAACTGGAGAGACCCTTGTTAGGACGAGATGCAACAGACAGTGACTGGGCATTGTTTATCAACACATCTGCCCGATACAAGGACATGTGCGGACTGGAAGACCCAGCATTATATAATCAAGATATTCATTAAAATTATCGCAGTTGCTGTTGTAGTCGTAGTAAAAATAAAGAATTAAAAAGAAGAAAAAATAATGCAGTCGTTGGAGTTGTAGTAAATAATAAAAAGTCACGTGAGCAGTGCCGTTTTCTGACTTTGTAGACATGCCCACGTGTGTTAGAAACATGGAGATCAAAAAGATGCTCAAGGTTGCTATTGTTAAGATGATTAATGACCATATTTATATTTACCAACCCCTCCGCACGAGCAGGGTGCGACAAAAGGTCAATTTCTTAAGCGGAGTTTAACAGGTTTGAATTCAGAGTTTTCCTTCTCTTAGACCGGTTGCCTAACCAAGGTTAAAAAGCCCAGTCTGCCCTACTATTTACCCATAGCTAGAAGGAGAGTAGGATTCATACCTTTCCTAAGGGTATTAGCGCTAAGTAAAATGCAATTAACATGTCCAGGATTTGAACTCGGGGTGACGAGTCCATTTCCCATGTCTGTAACCATTACACCACGAGCTTCCTTAATTAACCTTAATGACCTTATGAGCGTTTACCAGGTCAGTTACCAAACGCCAGAGTTTCAACGAATCCATTCCCAGGGCAGCAAGACGTTCAGAATATGGCAGGTGCCTGATGGAGGGTATTCGTTTGGTTGTACGTTTCTGTACACTTGGAGGTTAATGTTATGAGCGAGATAGGGGTTCCAGACTGGTGATGCAAATTCCAAGTATGGCCGCACCATAGCTTTGTACAGCTTTCAATAGATAGCCGGTGAGCAGCTGACAAAGGTCTTGCTGGTTACTTTCATTCCAGCTTGAAACCAGCAATTCGGAAACAGGACTTGACCTCGGCCCGAACATTTTTTCAGCCTTAATATGTTTGTAACATTTGAAGTAGGCTCTGTTTGTCCACAGCCGGACTAGCTGGTCATATGAGATCTCATAACGGCAAACAATCTCTAGATGATTTTACACAGGTTCTTTTTCAGCAACCTACTAGTAACTCGTATCAATTCTGTTAATGGGAGTATTGTCAATGCCAAAGATAGTTCTCTTGCTTGTTACATATGCGGCAGAGCTTGCAAGAGTGAATTTGGTCTGGGGAGTCCTCACGATGTACTTTTCGCTGAATTAGCGATATCGCATTTTTCTGTAAAATGATTGGGAGTGTTTAATTAAACATTGGTTCTTAAATCATTAATGTTGCAACTAAGATATCAAAAGTTAATTTCGAAAAGATTCGTTTACTTTTTGTCTCAACATCGTTTGTATAATGTAGTTGCGAGTACACACACACACACACACACATATATATATATATATGTAAGAATGAGATTTTTTTTACGACCTTCATCAGAGGGAATTTTTTATTTTTTTTATTTTTTTGTTTATTTTTTTTAAATAAAAAAATCACTCTGATGAAGGTCGTAAAAAAATCTCTCTCTGTACGGAATATTTTTACATTTTTCCTATTATTATTATTATCATCATTTCAATTTCATCTGATTATTTTAATAATAATAATAGCGTTATCCGTATACATTTTGATAAACGGACCGAAACACATGTGTAAGTGATATCGATTAAAAGTGATATCGATTAAATTCATTTTTTATCCATCTACATTTCTTTTCTTTACTCATTTTTTCCTAGCACACACACGCACACACACACACACACACACATATATATATATATATATATATATCCGTTGCTTGGTTACCAAGTCAGTTGGTATTAGGATGATTCTAAGTTGGACCTTTCTTCCAACAGTAGAATGTTAGAGTTGCTCAGGTCCAACTTGAGAGCTCGATGTTCCATATTATTGTCTATAGCAGTCCATACATTACCTATGCGCATATTGACATTGCTTTCTGTGAATGAGATATTACTACCTTGATATGTGAACTGGTCTACTAATTTCACTGGCTAACAATCTAGAGTGGAGATGCCCCCATTTTGTTCAAAACACTTGAATTCCGTTTTATCTGAGTTCACAGACCAATTCCTCTAACCGCCTTCTCTAGGCTATGCAGCAGAGATATGACTTGTGCAGGTGTATTTGCGAAATGTGCTAGATCATCTGCGTAGTCCGCAACTGTAATAGTTCCTACGGGATATCACTGATTTTTTTACCGTTTTTAGCATGATGCCTTTTTCTTTCATTAGAAAATCTATATATATATATATAAGGAAGTTTAGTATGTACGTGTCGAAGTATAATTCAAAAACGGGAGATCGCTCAGATTTGAAATCTTGCATACACATTAATACCCTTCTAGTTCAATTCCTAGATCAGGCTGTTTGTATTTCACATAGAGCTAATACCTTTGGGAAAGGTACAAATCCAACTATTCTCAATCCAGTTATGGGTAAATAGTAGGGCAGATTGGGCTCTTTAACCTTAGTATGGCAACCAGTCTAGGAGGAGGAAAAACTGAATTCAAACCTGTTAAACTGCTTAAGAAATTGACTGGTTGTCTTACCAAAGCTAAAGAACCCAGTCTGCCCTACTATTTACCCATTATATGGAGGCGCATGGTGTAATGATTACCATCGTAGGAAATGGACACGGCTAGAGGAGTTCAAATCCTGGACGCAGCTGTTTGCATTTCACATAGTGTTCTACCTAGTACTATCCTTCCAGCTATGGGTAAATAATAGGGCAGACTGGGCTCTTTAACCTTGGTATGGCAACCAGTCTAGGAGAAGGAAAACTCTGAATTCAAACCTTTTAAATCCGCTTGGGGTGGTCACTACTAGAATAGGCTCAGTCCTAATTAGTGATCTATTTAACTAATAATTAATTTAAAACAATTAAAGTTCGCCACCCACGGTGAATAGGTGACCCCATAAGGATGTCTTACTCCTCTGCAGAGGTGAAGTCAGCGTATTCTACAGCCCCGCCGACAGGGACAGTTGTGGATTGATTTCTACGAAAACCGATTTGATTTTTCCTAAGGATTTGGCGGATGCGTAAGAATTTACAAGAATATTTGGTGTATATTGCATAAATGTGTCTTGGTCTCCTGCCGCAAAAAAACGCTAAGCGGTGCCTGCTGAAAATCCAACCCGCGTTACTAGATGATTGTTTTTATTTTCGAAACTCGGCCGTGCTTCTTTAAAAAATACGTGACAGTTTTTTTTTTTAATTAAAATAAAATGAAAATACCTATAAAAAAATTTTTTAATTATATTTTAATGGAGAATGTGAAGAGATGTGTTGTATAATGTAAAGTTTAACAGAGGCGTATAAGATAGAAATATATATATTTATTTATGTTGCAAATGTACAATGATATGTATTATGTGAGTCTAGCCTGGATAGCGTTTGTAAGTAGTTCTACCCCTAAGCGTCTTCTATCAGTTCATGATCTTCCTACGCTGCCGTGTTGTGCTGTGTCATTTGAAGAAGTAGTTCGTAATACTATTACAGAGAGTAACGGTTCCCGAGTCCGAGAAGGTTCCCGAGTCCGACAAGAAATATCTGAAGAAGGCCGGAGGGCATATCGGCCGAAACGTTGTACAAATAACAATGAAGATGAGGACAATAGTCCGAATAACGCAGATAATACGAAATAGTTTAACATTATCATTTCCTCACGCCCACCCTATCTTCTATTTTCTTTTTAGCATGTCCTTTTTCTTTCCTTTCTTCCTAATAAAAACAGCATGGTCCATTATTTAGTAATTGGCAGATAAGCAACACTAGATAATCGAGATTTACATTTTTGCATTTCATCTAGGACGATTTTGGACGGTCTCAATTTAACCAGAGGGTGTTGTAAAATGATAACGGTCATACTTTTAAGGAACACGAGTATTAACATATAGATTACTCCATTTTAATCAATGTTTGTTATTCCCTAATCCATGGAAACTGTTTTATGCTTAATTAGTTGCACACACACTTGATGAGTTTGCTTCTCACTAAGTGGCACATATTTCTTCAATCCAGAATATTTTTTTAGGTTTTACTCTGAAATCTTATTTCTTAATTTCGTAGTGAATATAATTTATTTGTAAAATTTGTTTTAAAAACAAGGGGGATAACTCAAGTACTTTATATTACTGGAGTTATCTCCCGTGATTTTTATTTTATAGAGTTACTTCCCTTACACTCTTTACTTATTTACCCACTGCATCACTGAAGTTAAGCAACTCAAGACTTAGATGGGTGACCATTTAGGACTAGCTGATGTCCGGGAGATAGACGAGACAAATCTGAGTAAATTAACAGTACCGATAAAAAATTAATTTAAAAACAATAAAACTTTTTTCTGTACGAAAATTTTCTGAAGAAATTATCGATAAAATTTTTTTTTTTTTTTTAATATGCAATCAAATAAGGTATTTTCCATTCATAAAATGTTTTTTCTCAGTTTTCAAACAAAATTACGTCACACAGTTTAAATGGGGACACCAACGTTACATGGCGTTTTAATTTACGCCTTTTTCTCATATTTAAGTACCAACAAAATCCACCACACACTAAAAACAAAGACTCACAAACTTCTGTTTATCAATAATTTCTTTGTTTTACACATTATGACCGGACGATGGTTTGGTAAGCAAACCAAAACACTGTAGCCTCGGCTAAATAAATAAAACTACAATGGAACTAGTTTTGTTTTTTTTATAAAATGTCTGATTCATTTCACTTCCATTTCTTTTTTTTCTTTTTTTTTTTTTTTGTAAGAGGTTTATTTTTAATAAAGATTTTTTATAGTGAGTTTGAAGCATTAATTATAAAATGTAATAAGATTTTTTTTTTTTGAAGGCAAAATAATGCAAATTTATGTTGAAAAACATATTTATTTAAATTCTTTTTTTTCTTTTTTTTTTCTCTTAATATTTTCGGAGTTAAAATCTATCTTCAGAGAGTTGAAAAGTTTCCATCTGTGTTTGTTAAAATCAACTGTGGTCTAATTCCGTTGAATTTGATGGAGATTTAAAGTTCGGCAGAGATCGTAAAGTTCCGTTAAGTCCCTTGAGGTGTTGCATTTGTTTTATTTTTATTTTTTAACTTTTTAAATCCTGAGAAGCTCTGCTACTATTATTTAATACCAAAGCCATCCTTGTAGAAGAACAGTAGTAGTACTATTTAACCAATAGCTGAGGGTGATGATGGTGTTCCAATCTTTCCTTGAAAGTGAACGAAATAGTAAGATTCGAGTTCAAACACACTATGATGTCACAATCCAGCATATTAACCACTACGCTATGGAGATTGACCCCAAAATTCATAAAGACAGCTATTTTGAATAACCTGATATCAGTTGATAAATGACAGATTATCTAAAGGTACAAGATATATGAGAAATTGCCACTTATATTTATGAACTTCACCAAAACCAGCAGTCGGCACTGACCAATCATAAACGACATAGGATGCATTTAAGGTGATTGGTAATTATCCTGAAATCAGTTGCTAAATGGACTTAATACCAGAGGGACTATCACTGGATTCTTGGCTACAAGTGTTGTATACTCTCTTTCCTTACTTTCTTACTTATATTATTCTTCTTCCAGCGTCTCTTCTAGCGTCTGGACTTCGTCTTGGGGACTTCGTGTCTGATCTTCCATTGGGGATTTCTCTTTATCAGAAGCCCTGTGTCATTGGTAGTTTTTTAGATAATAACCCAAGACTTCGATTTGCTTTAGATCATATTTTATTCGTCATCAGTACATCGTATTCTTAAGACACAAAAATTGCATCTTGTGCAAGAATGGAGAGGGTGAACAATTTGAGCACCTATTATGATTATGATGAATAAAATTGATATTCATATGTCTTTTTATACTTTTTATATGTATTTTCATACATGGTATGCGACTTCTGGGACACCCTGTTGTTGTATACTCTCTTTCCTTACTTCTATTCTTCTAGCATCTCTTCTAGCGTTTGGACTTATGTCTTGGAGACTTCGTGTCTGGTCTTCCATTGGGATTTCTCTTTATCAGAAACTCTGTGTCATTGGTAGTTTTTAGATAATAACACAAGACTTCGATTTAACTTAGATATATTTTATTCTGTAATCCCCACCAGACTACCTGCGCAGATTGAGTCGGCAGCGTGCATAACACGACTTTACCACCGTCTTGGTGTTGGCCGATCTCTAAAAAAATCTCTTTCTAATCTAAACCGGAGGAGGGTATCCACCGGAAGGAGGTTCAGGACTGAGATCAAGCCTTGTCATTCAATCCTTCAAGGCCGCCGGTTGAACTTATAACAGCCATTTTGGTTTCTACACTATTGTACATAAGTATTAGGAATCTAATAATTATGTAACTTGGGTTTTTTGTTTTTTTTAAGCAATACGTAATTAAAAACAACCTTAATCCCCTAAAACCGTAACCCAATTCGCAAAATGTTAATTCATAGACTGTAGTTAAACTGTCATTGGGGACCACCAAAAAACTTTCCGTTTTAATTTTCCGACCTAAATCAGAAGTCAGCCTATAAATGATATATGCTTATCTTTTTTTTAAGCATGTATCGTACGAAAGGAAAAAGAACTTACCTCTTTTACTACTACAATTGGCAATAGAGGTGACCGGAGTAAGGAATTTTTTAGAAGAAATTCAAGAAATAAACATTGCACCTTTTTTGAAACCTGAAAATCAAAAACATTTTTTTCCTACCAAAGAAATTCATAAACACCAACACAAAATATGAATATGGAAACTTCATTTTTATTTTTCTCACGTCTTCATAAAAAAAAAAAACACAAATAGAAGTTTTATTATTTTGTATTTTTTCTGTTTTGTACATTTTTTTACTTTTTTTAACAAATAATTTGTTTTCATTTAAGTAAACAATGTTTTTTGTTTGTTTGTTTGTTTTTTTTTCAGAGGATGGGTTCAAAGAAGAAAGGAAACGTTTTTCATCAAAATGTTTGTCCAAAATAATAATAGAGGAATTCCTTAGGAAATCACACCGATTCCTCCAAGAAAGAATTTTTATCCAGAAATGTTCAATGGAGGATGAATGACACTTAGGTAATGAATCAAACATTTTTGCTGTCCCCACAATTCTAGGATTTCAGCTCCCCCCACCCCACCTCCAGGTTGATTAAAAAGAAAAAGAAAAAAAGATTTTTATAGTCATTCCTTAATGTCTTCAGTCATTCACTTTCTTTCCTTTACCCAAATATCACACGTCCATACAAAGATTTTCTCATTCAAATTCGTGAATGACATTTTATAAAAACAAGGGAGATAACTCAAGTACTATAAAGTATTTGAGTTATCCCGTGATTTTTATTTTGTAGAGTTACTTCCCTTTACGCCACAGGTCAAGTAACACCCAATTCTCATTTTTTTTATTTATCTCATTTTTTTTTTAAAGAACGAAATAAAAAGAAAAAAAATAAATATTCATAGCGCGGTTTTTAAAAAAAAAAAATCATTCAAGGAGGTAACTTCTTTTTTTTTTTTTTTCAAGATTTATATTTTTTTTTCATTGACCTCATATTTTAAATACGCATTTTTTGTGTTTGTTTATATATATATTTCTTTTTTTTTTTTTTCTTTAAATCATTTTTTTTTTTTGTTCATAGAGGTCATTAAAATATATTATTTAAAAGTTTTCGTCGGACAAAAACATGTAATTAAAAATATTTTTATATTTTAATTTTGTTTTTTCTTTTTCCCAAATTATAAAAAAAAAAAAAAAAAGAAAAAGAAGAAAATTGTTTTTCTGATAGACACCTTTTTTTAATTTTTAATTAATCAATTTCATAATTTTTTTTTTTTTTTTTTGTTCTAGCTGCTGTTGTTTCATGTTGGATTTTCTTCCATTTTAGTGTGAATTTAAAAAAAATTTTTTTTAATTTGTTCCTGAAGAAGTGAAGTCTTTTTCATTGAAAAGGACGCGCCCTCACTCCCCTCAAATCTTCACTCCTCGAGTCGGTTGTTAAAACTCATCATGCGACTGAAAAAAAAAAAAGAAAAAAAGAAAAAACGAAAAAAAAAAAAAAAAAAAAAAAACGTTTTTAATAGAATCAAAAATAAATACAGTATTTCAATATTTGCAGGGGGCAATGGGGGAGACTGCAAAAAGTTTACATGTCATGTAATCCCCCTCCCCCTCAAATTTAAATATCATTAATAATTGGGGGTTTAATATCTAGATCAGTGGTTCTCAACCGGGTTCCATATGGACCCCCGGGGACCATATAACATTTTTGGGGACCCAGGCAAGCAAAATAGATCTAACTATAAAAATACAATGGGATTTTTAAACATCAAATGACTATGGGAGGGTCCACCAGACTAAAATAGGATTAAAAGGGGCCCATAGGTAAAAAAAAAGGTTGAGAACCATTGATCTAGATAAATTATCAATACTAGTACAAAATAAAAAAACATCCTCCGGGTGATGTAAAAATAGATTTTTAAAACATATTGCCTGAGGGGTGGGAGTTAAAAATTCAATGTCAGCGAGTTTCTACCCTAAGTAAATAAAATCATCAAATTCATTAAAGGATTAAAAAATAAAACAATTTCAAATGTAAACTTTAAATATGTATTAAAATAAAACAAACTATATATAGATATATAATACCAGTCATGTATTTATTAAAACTTGTTTTAAAAAAACAATGAGGACTGTCTAATGTTGCATATTCAAATTTTGAGTGTATTTATTCTATGTTATAATGATTTTAGGTAATGTGACGTAAGCAGTGACATAATTTTTGTTACAGACAAAAACCGGAAGCAAATTTTCATTATTAATAGATAATATATCATATTAAATTAAATAAGAATGCAGATAAAAAGATTTCAAACAGATGGGAGTATAATTGAAAAATAGAACAACTGAAACTTACACTTCCATCACTCTTCTCTTCCATTGCTAAATTTTCATTATTATTAATAGATTATATCTTCATCTCGATAATGAATATTATGCTTAAGTATTAGGTACATGGGTAGTTTTATCATTATCACATTTTTTCTCAAGGGTCCCCCCCCCCTTTTCAGAATACATGTCCGGTAACTAAACTTTGACTGCGTCCTTGGGTGGTTTATGTATTCTGTAGTGGCTGATTATTAAACCAGCTAGCAAATATACACACCCTCCATAGGGTGCAAGTATTTAAGTTTTCATATAATAAAATATTACACTAAACTAAATATGTTTTAATGTAATAAAAGAAAGAAAAATGAGAGAAAATTTACCTTTTCAATTCTTCTATGTTTTAGTTTACTCTTCACAAATTTGACAATTTCATCAGCATCTTGTGTTTCAATTTCAATTCCATTCTGAAAAAAAGGAAATGGACAAATGTTGAGAGAGAGAGAGAGAGAGAGAGAGAGAGAGAGAGAGAGAGAGACATTAGCATCTTGCGTTTCGATTTCAATTCCATTCTGCAAAGGGAAATGGACAAACGTTGAGAGAGAGAGAGAGAGAGAAAGAGAGAGAGTGAGACACATAGCATCAGAGACACACAAAGAGAGAGAGAGAGAGAGAGAGAGAGAGAGAAACACACATAAATACAACTAGAGATAGAGGTAGAAAGAGAGACACAGAGCATCAGAGAGAGAGAGAGAGATAGAGGTAGAAAGAGAGACACACAGCATCAGAGAGAGAGAGAGAGAGGTAGAAAGAGAGACACACAGCATCAGAGAGAGAGAGAGGTAGAAAGAGAGACACACAGCATCAGAGAGAGAGAGAGAGAGAGAGAGAGGTAGAAAGAGAGACACACAGCATCAGAGAGAGAGAGAGATATACACACAACCAGAGAACAAGAAAAAGACACATAAAGAACCAAAAATAGAGAGAGAGAGAGATGCATTCATTAAAATAGAATCTTCAATATTTGTCATTTTATTTTACTTACTTCTCGTATACTGTTGCTCTCTTTCAAAAAGAGACGAACTGTTGGATAAGCTGAGATTCCATATTGTTCACACAATCCGTATTCTTGTTCACAGTCAATTTTACCCGCATTCACAAGACCATCTAATTTCTAAAAAAAAAAAAAAAAAAAAAAAAAAAAAACAATAAACATTATCACCATTTAAAAAGAAAAAAAAAAATCTTTACAAAGGGAGACAATCCAAATTCAAAATTAAGAGTTATCTCCCATGTATTGAATAGGAAGTGAAAAGCATTGGGAAAAAAATGTTTATGTTAATTATTTGATTTTTAAAAAATAATTTGATATTTGTTCCCAACAAAATTAAAGCCGTATTTGCTTTAGGGTATCTGATCTGAACTGGCCACGAACGAGAACCAGTACAAAAATTCGAATGGGAATAAAAAAATATAGTGGTACCTTGACTTACGAATAACCTAAATTAATAGTTTTCAAGTTACAAGCTGTCACTCAGTCGACTTTTTTGTTTCGTGTTGAGAGGTAGAAGCTAAGGTAGGAGCAAGCTTCAGATACGGTTATGCTAATAAGTTGACTAAAAACATTTAACTGTGCAAATTTATTACGCCAAAGAAAGATATTTATAAAAAGAAATTAACATTAAAACATACTACAACACATAATTCATTACATTCTATCTTATTATGTTTTTATATAATATAGTGCAATTTTCTTATTAAAAAAAACATAACCAAAAAATTAGGGTGTTTTTTTTGTAGGATGGCTGGAATGAATTTATGACATTTCAGTTTATTTCAATGGGGAAAATGGATTTGATATATGGATTTATCTGATATACCAATATTAACCACTCTTTATTCATGAATATATACAATATATATATATATATATATATATGGCCGACAAAAACAAATGGCTTCCTCAAAGTGAAACAAACAAGGGGAGGTTACTCATTTATGTAACTAATGTTCAGATTACCTGCAGTTAAAATGGCAATTTGATTTAACAATCATGCAAATTGAACCAAAACTGAAAATTACCTCTGCAACAATTTGAAATTGGGGTTTGAAGATTTGACAATGTCCGCACCAAGATGCATAAAAGTCGATGATCCATGGAGTTTGAGAATCCGTAAATTGAGAATGGAAATTGCTATAATGAAGCGTCACAACTTTGCTGTGTAGATTGTCAAAGACCCAAGCGTGTAAGGATTCAGCGTCACGATTCCAACCGTTATAATGGCTAAAAGACAAAAGAAAAAACAGAATTAAGTCTAAACAAAGACCAATAAAGAAATTACCGAAAGGTCTAAGTAAAAAAAAAGTCTGTGGAGTGTGGGACCACAGGTCTGTGGCCCTAGACTCTGAGTAGTATACAGCCACAGACTCCATGAGGAGTAGAGAGCTGCGGATTCATTGCGGAATATAGGGTTGCAGACTCCATGAGGAATATAAGGTTGCAGACTCTTTGAGGAATATAAGGTTGCAGACTCTTTGAGGATATAGGGCCACAGATTCATTGAGGAGTATAGGATCACTGATTCCATGAGGAGTATAGATTTCTTAGTTAGATTTTATGGCATGTCTGCCCTTGGGCTATCTTATTTCATTCTTGTTGGGTATTCAAAATTTTTAAAACATTTTTTTAACAAATTTTTTTTCATTAAATTTTTTTATCTATTTAACCCATAGATGAGAGTGGACCTGGGAGTAATTGTAATGAAAGGGTATTCCACAATTCCCAGAGCTCCAGAATTGGAACTTCACCATTAGATACAGTTTAACGTCATACCCAGGACATTAAGACCACAGCAGCACATATATAAAAAAAAAAAAGGGGACATAAGGGCAATAGGGTTGAGACAATCATATAGGCGCTTGGGCTTGATATGACCTGTCGGTGATTATATAGCTTTAAGTAATTATTTCCATTTAATAATCATCATTTGTATGGTTTGAAGTAACTGATAATAATAATCCTCAGTAAATAATTATAGCTTCAAGTAAGACATGATGCAGCATCTTTGTACAATTCCCATCTAGCTTTGTCTCCAAGCGTTTCGTTAGAGTCCAAGTGGTGCCACCATACAGTAGTACTGACACAGCTATAGATTGGAAGAATGTTATGTAATGATTGTTATGTAATTACCAAACAATTTTTTTTATGTACCTTGCCTAACTATGCTGATAAATATGGTAAATAATTTTTTTTTTTTTTTTTTAAATAATAAGAAAAAAGGGAGGGAGGAATGGAGAGGGGGAAGCTTCTTAAAACAGATCTTGAATCACTTGTCTTGTTCCTATGTCCAGAAATCATCGAACCGAGCTGGTTGAGTAGGGAACCTTTTGAGAGTCAAGGACAACGGACACAACCCCGCAATAGATTTGAAGAGAAAAGTGCTGGAAACTTTTGCACATGCTTAATATCAATTTGATTTGCATACTTACACGTATGTATTTGATTTTGAAAGTGGATAAATCCTCATTGTGGGGTAGGAATTTACACCCTGATCTTGACATAAACGTCGATATTTTTGGCAATTCACTTCTGCTACGTGGACATAGTTGTGAGATTTAAACATCTATGAAAAGAAAAAAATATATTGCTTAGTATATAATTTCCCTTGATTTCTACTAAGAAATAAAGAAAGGAAAAGAAAAAAAAAAGAAAAAGAAAAGAAAAGAAAAAGAAAAGAAGAAAAGAAAAAAAGAAAAGAAAAAAAAGAAAAAAAAAAAAAAAAAAGAAAAAAAAAAAAAAGAAGAAAAAAAAGAAAAGAAAAAAAAAGAAAAGAAAAAAAAACGAAAAAGAAAAAAAAAAAAAAAAAAAAAAAGAAAAAAAAAAAAAGAAGAAAGAAAAAAAAAAAGGAAAAAAAGAAAAAAGAAATAAGAAAAAAAGAAAAAAGAAAATAAGAAAAAAAAAAAGAAAAAGAAATAAGAAAAAAAAAAAAAAAAAAAAAAAGAAAAAAAAAAAAAAAAGAAAAAAAAAAAAAGAAAAGAAAAACAAGAAAAATTCATTCATATAGTTTTATTAAAAAAGTTTTAATCAAAAAATAAATTAATAAATTTTTTAAAAACTTGAACCCCTCCATATGCTTTGGTCGGCCATTTTCATTTCACGTAAATCTACACTGAAAATACGAATTTGTTCGAATCAATAGAACTGCATGTTTTAACATGAAAATATCATAAAATGTGTTTTTAATAACAATTAAGTTCATTTCAAATAATGTGCAAGCACAATTAAGAACACATCTTATGATATCTTCGTGTTAAAACATGCATTTGTATTGATTCAAACAAATTCATATTTTTAGTGTAGATTTACGGTGAAATGAAAATGGACAACCAAAACATATGGCTTCCTCAAAGTGAAAGAAACGATGGGAGGTTATTTTCATTTATGTAGCTAATGTTCAGATTACCAAAAAAACTTGATAAGTTCATTAAAACTCAAAAATGATTGAGTAAAAAAATTCAATTAGATTCAAAACTCAATAACCTTAACCCTCTGCCTACCAAGTTTCCCCCTCACGGCATACCAAATTTTCTTGGTATTTTTTATCTGTATGATGGGAAATTTCAAAGTTCACTATCTATTCACCTCAGAACTCATTCTATTCAAATAAAGTCCTATTATTATTGGAATCATTCCTTTTGCTAAATTATAATGAACTAACCATCAGGTTTTGTACTTGAGAGAGCCTCTGTGAGTGGTTTAAAGAAGGCAAAGAGTAATCTCTTTGCCTACCAAATCACCCCCGTTGTACCAAATTTTCACCTCATAACTCATTCTATTCAAATAAAGTCCTATTATTATTGGAATCCAAGTCCTTCTGCTCATTATTATTATTATTATTATCCATCAGTTGTCGTACTTTGCTTGGATGGGATGGGAGAGCCACTGTGTGCGGATTAAAGTAGGCAAAGAGTTAAAGCAAAAAAAAAAGAAAAAATTAAAATCAATATTGATAAGTGTAATACTAACCTTTGAAAGTTTCCCCATTCGGGTGCCAATTGCTGACAGGGCCACACCAGGGGAAAAGAAAATCCACCACCCAAATCTCATTAGCACCCCTTTTTAAGACATTTCGCTCAAAGTTAAGTGGGGTCAGTTGTTCCACTGGGGGTGTAAGTGTCCTGTAGAAAAAAAAAAGTACATTCAAAATGCTGTAATGATATAAGAAAATAATTTGTCGAGATTATATATATATATATATATATATATATATATATCCACGTGCTGGCGCATTGCATGTGACTTGGAACATCAGCTCGTTTTTCCAACTGAAATAACCTTAACGGCCCAGCATCCTGATATTGTCATTTGGTCTGCTAATCAAAAGAAAGTTTTTATCGTTGAATTGACAGTTCCATTTGAAGAAAATCTTGACTGGGCCCATGAGCGTAAGTTGGAAAAATATGAAGACCTATGTGAACAATGCGTCAGAAACGGATGGATAACAAATGTATTTCCCATCGAAGTCGGATGCCCGGGAATTATTACCAACTCAACCTTGGCATTTTTGTCTAAACTTGGACTTTCTCTACCAGACAAGAGGAAATACTTTAAAAAGATTCAGGAGAAAGCTCTAACCGCATCAGCGTGGATATGGCAGTCCTATATTGTGACATCAAACCGACAAAGTCTGGTGGTATTGTGAGATACTGCTGGGGTGCTCTGGGTTAGTGGTAATGATGCTTCGGCCCCGAAACCATGCCTGAACCCAGAGTCATCATCTGATGAAGGCTTTGTTGGTTGCAATGCTACTGTGTAAATAGCAGTCATTGTATGAAGATTATTTAGTTTAAAAATTTATTTTTAAATCAAGAAATAAAAATAAACAATACATACCTCAATAAATTCCACCATATCTTGGGCAAAATGATTCCCGTGGTAATGATGTGGAACACTTTCATTGTAAAAGATTGTGGTCGGATATGATGTAATTTTGTACTGCAAATTAAGAATTTAAAAAAGTTTACAGACAATTACATTAACGGTAATTAAAAATATAAATTAATTATCTACATCAGCAAAAATCAAATTAGTTTGTTGGATTTTTAATGCATGTCAACCCTTGTTGGGTTATTTTATGCCGAAGACATTTTGTTCTATTCATCCTTGGTGGTTATTCAAAATTTTTTAAAACTCATTTTTCCTATTTAACCCATAGATGGGACCCTAAAAGGTCCTACCACTCCGGGTTAGAGTGGACCTGGGAGTAATGGCAATGAAGGGGTACTCCATACACCCCCAAATCTTCAGAACTAGAACCTCATCATTAGATGCATACCCAGGACATGAAGACCCTCAGTCACCGCCTTCTAGCACATATGATAAAATTAGTAGGTTTGCCATAAAGGCAATAGGGTTGGGACAATCATATAGGTGCTAGCAGGAAGCGCGTGGTGTAATGGTTAAAGTCGTGGGAAATGGACTCGTCACCCTGAGTTCAAATCCTGGACGTGTTAATTGCATTTCACTTAGCGCTAATACCCTTGGGAAAGGTATGAATCCTACTCTCCCGCTATGGATAAATAGTAGGGCAGACTGGGCTCTTTAACCTTGGTTAGGCAACCGGTCTAGGAGAAGGAAAACTCGGAATTCAAAACCTGTTGAACTCCGCTTAAGAAATTGACCTTCTGTCACATTCCTGCTTGTGCGGAGGGGTTAATATATATATATATATATATATATATATAGCCTAAGTAAGGGCCAAAGAGGAGTGTTATATGTCATGGACTGCTCAGCCACTAGGAATCTGTCCTTAAGCATCATGGGACACCACCCATGGCCAAGAGGTGGCCCCATTAAGGAGGGGGGCGTCTTACCCCTCTGCAGAGGTGCAGTGGGTGTATTCTACAGCCCCAGCCATACTCCTACATATGGACACACCAGTATTGGCTGACCAGCAAAAACTTATATTCTGGGCAGGATGAGGGGATTTATATTAGTCCGAAAGTGAACGGAATAGCACAACCTAAGTTTGAACTCACATACTATAATCTTGCAGACCAGTACGTTAGCCACTACAAAACAGGGACTTCCCCATTTAATTTAGTAGTGGTTGTAAAATAAATAATATTTTCATTAGTGAAATATTGATTGGTTTGGTTTGGTTCATTTTGTTTTACGGCATATCAACCTCAGTGGGTCATTTAATGCCGACAAAGTTTTGAAATAAAGTCATTCTTAATAGACACTCAATTTTTTTTTATGAATACATTTTTCTATTTAATCCTTAGATGGGATCCTAACAGGTACTACCACTCAGGGCCAGAGTGGACCAGGGAGCAATGATGATAAAGGGGTGCTCCACATTCCCCAAACCTCCAGAACTGGAACCTCACCATCAGATAGATTTTAATGTCATTCCCAGGACATGTAGACCCTCAGCCACCACCTTCTAGCACATATATGATAAGAAGGGGTTGGGGCTTGCCATAAGGGCAATAGTGTTGGGAAAATCATATAGGTGCTAGGGCTTGACGTGACCAGCCGATTGATCGGAGAGGGCCTCTCCGACCGCCCGTCTAGCCCAAAAAAGGGCTAAAGTGGAGTATTGCAAGTCATGGACTGCTCAGCCATCTGGGTTCTATCCTTAAGCATCACGGGTCGCCACCCACGGCCAACAGGTGGCCCCATTGGGGGAGTCTTACCCCTCTGCAGTGGTGCAGTCGGTGCATTCTAATGCCCTGGCTGACAGGGCGATGAAATATTGATAGTAAAAGTTAAATTTACAAAAGTATCAAACATGTTGGGTAAATACCTAGGCATCCATCATGGTGTAATTGTTAGCAAGCTAGTCTTGCAGATCCATTACTACTGAATAGTGAGTTCGATCCTCACTTAATGCCCCATACTTGTGATTTTGTGTCCAATCCTACCCATAGCAAAAATAAAAAGATGTTAGTGCAAAGCAAATAGTCTCAGAAATTGGACTCATCTTCCTGCTTCCATTTTCCTTTCCAATAATTTTTACACCACTTGCATTTTAACTCTTAAAGTCCTATACCACCTCATTCCACCCAGCTGGAAGTCACATTCGTTTTAACTAATCAGCCCCAAACAATAGCCTTTGTTTAAATTTAATATTAAACATATGTAAAAATCTTTGATTTAAGGGAAATAATAGGTAACTTTAGATGCAAAGATCATTTTTAGCCATTTTTTTTATATATCCTTATAAGAATGCTCTAGACTTAGAAAAATCTCAACAGGATGTTAAGAGAAAATGATAAAAAGGACTCACATTTCTGCATAAATTTGAATGAATCGTGCAATCGACGGTGCCAAAGAAGATTTTCTGTCCATAACTCTTGGAGGCTTTTCGGAATTCTGGTAATAATCGCATGCAGGGAGGACACCACTACAAAAGAAACAAAAACAAAAATGGTCAGAGGAATTTCAAAGAAAAATTATTAATTAATTTGAAATAAAAAAATGGTGAAAACATTTTTCTCTTTTAAATGATCAGAAATCTTTTTTTTATTTTAAATGGTCTGAAAATTTATTTATTTACTTTAAATTTAATGGGCCGGGTTAGCTCAGTCGGTAGAGCGTTCGGCTAGAAACCACAAGGTTCCTAGTTCGATACCGGTCCTCGCCAACTCAGCATTTGAGTAGCACAGGAATCTGTGCGGTAAAGTAAGGAGCTGATGGTAGGTGTGGCGCTCCACCTCAGATGCTAAAACAATCTCCTTGGTCTAGCGCTATTGAAAAGGGGATAGACTCCCTCGCTGACTGGCTGATACCGACTTTAGGCCGCCCCGATGACTTTACTTTTTCTTTTTTACTTTAAATGGTCAGAGAATTTCAAAGAAAAATGGTTAGAAAATTTTAAAAAAACTCTTTGCCTACTTTAAGCTGCTCACAGTGGCTCTCCCACCACTGTGATCCTACTGTAAACTATTGATGGTTAGTTCATTATAATTTAGCAGAATGACTGATTACAATAATAATTGGACTTTATTTGAACAGAATGAGTTCTGAGGTAAATAGATAGTAAACTTTAAAATATCCCATCATACAGGTAAAAAAAATACCAAGAAAGATACAGACATGGGGAAAATTTGGTAGGCAAAGAGTTACCACCTTTTTGCCAAATTTTCTTGATATTTTTTACCTGTACTTCAAGCCACTTGCAGTGGGTCTCCTACCACTGTAAAGAAAAGTACAAAAATGATGGTAAGTTCATTATACAGGTAAAAAAAAAAAAAAACAAAGAAAATTTGGTACAGCCGTGGTTGGGGGGAATTTAGTAGGCAAAATTCCAAAAAATCTTTATTTAAAAAAAAAATTTTTTTTTTTTTTTTAATTGGTCAGAAATGTTTTGTGAATAAAAAATGAATAAATAAATAATTTTTCTGACCATTTGCAAAATTAAATAGTCAGAAAAAAATGTGTTTTTTTAATTTTTTTTTTGTTTTTTTAAATAATCAAAGATTTTCAACTTTTGCAAAAAAATCAAAACTCTTTCTTACCGGAGCAAAGAAATCCACAAACCAAGGATCTTTACTATCAACAACTCGATCGGGAAAATCTTTTGGCCCCAGTGCCCTGAGAGGTGCAGTGATGCTGTCTTTAGCAAATGCAGCAATGTCGTGGGCCGTCACCCTACCTGCAATAAGTAAAGAAAAAATTATCTTGTATATCATTAAGATTTTAAAATGCTACATTAATGTTTGGTAGAGCATCTAATTATGGTAGTGTGGTGTTACTTTCGTATTTGCCTGGAGAGTTGTCTGCCCGTTAGGTTCGCTGGTTCCCGCTAGGGGCCTTTGATATTTAAGCGGCTGATTTGAACGTCTCTTCCTCCTTTTCCTGTTGCTCGACCTACGAGACACCACTATGGGTTAGACTCTGGTCTACCCCCTTCTTGTTGGGGCTTTGGGCCCCCCTTACATTACTTTAAATGATTCATACAGCATGGACTATTCCTAGTCTCATGTCTGTTGCTTTTATGTTTTTCCATTCATGAATGTGTCTTTATCTCTACTTTTGTATGTATGTTTATGTACACCTCTATGTATTATGTACCCTGTTTATCCATGTGCTGTATACCTATTAAATGTTTTGTCTATAACCCTGGTCGGAGTTTTATCTTCAAGTATTATCACCATGAATCTTACAGTAGTTAACTGTAGGTGTGGTGCTCCACCTCAGACACAAAACAATCTCACAGGTTGGTTGGGTTTTACGGCATGTCAACCCCTTGGGTTATTTTATGCCGAATACTTCTATTGGTAAAAAAAGAAAAAAAAAGAAGTTTAATGCTAACAAAGTTTTGAAATAATTTCATTTTTAATGGATAATACAATTTTGTTTATAAACTCATGTTTTTCTATTTAACCAATAGATGGGACCCTAACAGGTACTACCACTCCGGGTCAGAGTGGACCAGGAAGCAATGGTGATCAAGGGGTGCTCCACATTCCCCAAACCTCCAGAACTGGAACCTCACCATCAGATAGAGTTTAACGTCATTCCCAGGACATGTAGACCCTCAGCCACTACCTTCTAGCACCCATATGATAAAAAAAAGGGGTTGGGGCTTGCTATAAGGGCAATAGGGTTGGGAAAATCATATAGGTGCTAGGGCTTGACATGACCAGCCGATTGATCGGAGGGGGCCTCTCCGATCGCCCGTCTAACCCAAGAAAGGGCCAAAGTGGAGTATTGCATGTCATGAACTGCTCAGCCACCTGGGCTCTATCCTTAAGCATCACGGGTCGCCACCCATGGCCAACAGGTGGCCCCATTTGGGGGAGTCTTACCCCTCTGCAGAGGTGCAGTCGGTGCATTCTAACGCCCCAGCCGACAGAGGTGGTAACCTTTCTGGGTTATTTAATGCCAAAGCCATCTCTTGTAAAAGAACAGCACACAGAAAGAAGCTTACCATAATAGATTTCATGTCCACCACGGGATTTAAATAAAAAAAAAAAACTGAAGGGTTTTCTATTTAACTCCTAGATGGAACCCTAACATGTACTACCACACCAGGTCAGAGTGGACCTGGGAGTAATAATGATGAAGTGGATGATGCTTACCATAATAGACTTCATGTCCACCACCGGATTTAAATAAAAGAAAAACTGGAAGTTTTACAAGATGAAGTTCATTGCACTGACTTCGAAGTTGACGACAATCAATACGTCCAACCTGAAATTTAAAAAAAAAAAAATTTATTGAACACTTGGTTGGTTGGTTGGATTTTACGGCATGTCAACCCTTGTTGGGTTATTTTATGCTGGAGACCATTTGTTTGGTTCATTTTTGGTTTTGGTTGGTTGGTTGGATTTACGGCATGTCAACCCTTATTGGGTTACTTTTCTTTTTTTCAAACTCAACTGTTTTAAATCTTTTAAACTCATTTAAAATTTTGTCTACGGTTTGGTTTGGGTTGGTTTAATGGCATATCAACCTTCGTGGGTTATTTAATACTCAGTTGGTTGGTTGGTTGGATTTTACAGGAGCATATCAACCCTTAGGTTATTTCATGCCAAAGACGTTTTTAATTTAATTCCTTCTTGGGTAATCTGAACATTAGTTACATAAATGAGAGTAACCTCCCCTTGTTTATTTCACTTTGAGGAAGCCATATGTTTTGGTCTGCCATTTTCATTTCACAGTAATCAATACAACTGCAGGTTTTAACACGAAAATATCATAAAATGTGTTCTTGATAACAATTAAGTTTGTTTCAAATAATGTGCAGGCACAATCAAGAACACATTTTATGATATTTTCGTGTTAAAACATGCAGTTGTACTGATTACGATGAAATGAAAATGGCAGACCATAACATATGGCTTCCTCAAAGTGAAATAAACAAGGGGAGGTTACTCTCATTTATGTAACTAATGTTCAGATTACCCATTCTTGTTGGTTATTCAAATTTTGTTTTTTTTAAAACATTCTTTTAAACTCATTTTTAGATCTATTTAACCCACTGATAGGACCCTAACATATACTACCACTTGGGGTCAGAATGGACCTGGGAGGAATGCAGATGAAGGGGTACTCCACTCTCCACAGCTTCAGAATTGGAACCTCACCATTAGATGCAGTTTAACGGATAAGGGACTAAATGGAGTTGTCTCCCTTGTCACAGGGTTTGAGGAAATCTTCCATGTCAGGAGTCCGTTTTTGATCATGTGACACAAGAACCCCAAAATATCAGCCTCTTTTACTCAGTTGGCTTAACGAGGATGTACATGCTTATCACTACTCCTCAGCATCACACATGGTGCATACCTGTCGGTCCAGACCCCCCCTCCCCCATAAACAGTTAAGTGATTTCCACCTTTTTTGCTTTTCCATACACTTCTGGATATACTTAGACATTTGTGACGTCGTATAGACTGGGGAACCTAGCTCCTCCATATGTATAAATTAAATGTCATATGTCTTTAATTAACGTGTTTGTTGTTATCGTACTGAAATGTTCTGCATTGGATATTCTCCTTTAAGTAACCCGATGCTTTATAAGAACCGGGGTTTATGCTTTGTGAACTTCTTATAATGGTATACCCAGTACACTAAGACCCTACGCCACCGCCTTCTAACACATAAAAGGTGTGTCAAAAAAAGTATCAAGATTGAAGCTGTATTTACCAAGATAGGAATGAACAATAAATGAAACATTAATTTTTTTCAGAATACAAGGTGTGTCATAAAAGTACAGATTTTAAAGCTGTATTTACCAAGCTAGAAATGAACTATGAATGAAACATTAATTTTTTCAGAGTACAACATGTGTCATAAAAGTGCCGAGTTTGAAGCTGTATTTACCAAGCTAGAAATGAACAATGAATGGAACTCTATTTTTCAGAATACAAGGTGTGTCATAAGTACTGAAAATCTCTATACTTTTTGACACACCTTGTATATGCTTGGAAAAGAAAGAAAAAAAATCTACCATTAATGAAGAAGATGACTTTTTCAAAATACCTGAATGTTATCATTTTCCACAAGTCTAGGAATCTTCCGTAATTCTAAATTCCGATCATCATTGTCGACAAAATGTACAATCCACGGATTTCCTTCTTTTTCTTTTAATTCTTTTTGAATTGTCTGGAAAAAAAAAGAAAGAATTTGGTATAAGACATATGACAAATCACCACTTTTATTTATAGTCTTTCCCAAAATCAGCAGCAATGAAAAACAATATAGAATGCAATATAGAATATTGGGTTGAAAGACAGTTCTAAGTGACAGTTATCTCTGGTTCCCGAGTTCAATCCTGAGTGAAAGCAGTTAGAAAAATAATTAATTAGCACAACTCCTACCCCAGCTATGGTTAGCGGAATGAGAACAGGATACCCCCATGGAATAAATAAAGGGTTAGGTTCAAAGTTCCGTGATAGCTCCCAAATACGACAAGAAAGTTCCTGAGTTCGAAAAGAAGGTTCCCGAGTCCGACAAGAAATACCTGAAGAAGGCCGGAGGGTATATCGGCCGAAACGTTGTACAAATAACAATGAAGATGGGGACAATAGTCCGAATAACACTAATAATACTAATATAGAATGCATTTAAGGATGTTGCTAATTGTCCCGAGATGAGTTGTTAACTGAATTCTCTGCTACAACGAGTACACTTTTGTTCTACCTAAGATTTCAAGGAATACAACAGACTTTCTACTACTGAGCCTAGTGAACAGTAAAGCCAGGTACTTATTTTACTTTCCCATCATCAAATGAACGTTTTTCCATTTTTATACGCCCCCCCCCCTTTCACATACTACTTATTTATAGAACAATATGTGCATATTTCTAGCTGTTGAGACTGTTGGACTATTCAAGGTATAAGATATATGAGAAGTCACCACTTTTATTTATGGACTTTCCCAAAATCAGCATGCCTTTCCAATAAAATGGGCCAATCAGAAACGAGCCCAGAAAACATTTGAGTATTTAAGATCTTTTGTATTAGAGACAGAACATTGTCAATCACTATTATTAATTATGATGAGTATTTTCTAGGACATTCCCTAGTGGAACAAAAACTTCCAAAAAGACATCTAGTCGGACAAAAATATTTGCTTTTTCAAATTAAAAAAAAATGATTTTGCAAAAATCTTAATACAAGAAAATACAAAAAAAAAAATTATATATAAAGTGGTACCTTGACTTAAGAGTCCAATTAATTCCGCTCATAACTCAATTTCCTCGTATATCAAATATAAAAATAAAGAAATAAAAAAAAATTCACAGACAGGAAAAAAAAAAGTAGATATTTTTGCAAAATACAGGTTGGATGCATCATCAGTGATGTTCTTTAACTCATTGGGGTTGGGTCTTTCAACATCATAACCCTCGCTAAAGTTTCTTTAACTCATTGGGGGTTTTGGGTCTTTTCAACATCATAACCCCTCGCTAAAGTGTTCTTTAAGCTCATTGGGTTTTTGGTCTTCTTCAACATCATACCCCTCGCTAAAGTTTCTTTAACTCATTGGGGGGTTTTTGGGTCTTTTCAACATCATAACCCCTCGCTAAAGTGTTCTTTAACTCATTGGGGGTTTTGGGTCTTTTCAAACATCATAACCCCTTCGCTAAAAGTTTTTCTTTAACTCATTGGGGTTTTTGGTCTTTTCAACCTCATAACCCCTCGCTAAAGTGTTCTTAACTCATTGGGGGTTTTTGGTCTTTCAACATCCTAACCCTCGCTAAAGTGCTTTAACTCATGGGGTTTGGGTCTTTCACATCATAACCCCTCGCTAAAGTTGTTCTTTAACCATTGGGGGTTTTGGGTCTTTTCAACATCATAACCCCTCGCTAAAGTGTTCTTTAACTCATTGGGGTTTTGGGTCTTTTTCAACATCATAACCCCTCGCTAAAGTGTTCTTTAACTCATTGGGGGTTTGTCTTTCAACATCATAACCCCTCGCTAAAGTGTCTTTAACTCATTGGGGGGTTTTTGGGACTTTTCAACATCAATAACCCTCGCTAAAGTGTTCTTTAACTCATTGGGTTTTTGGGTCTTTTCAACATCATAACCCCTCGCTAAAGTGTTCTTAACTCATTGGGCTTTTGGGTCTTTTCAACATCATAAAACCCTCGCTAAAGTGTTCTTTAACTCATTGGGGTTTTGGGTCTTTTCAACATTAACCCCTCGCTAAAGTGTCTTTAACGCCATTGGGGTTTTGTCTTTCAACATCCTAACCCTCGCCTAAAGGTTTCTTTTAACTCATTGGGGGTTTGGGTCTTTTCAAAACATCCTAAACCCCCGCTAAAGTGTTTTCTTTAACTCATTGGGTTTTTGGGTCTTATCACATTAAACCCTCGCGCAAGTGTTCTTAAACTCATGGTGTTTTGTCGTTTCAATATCATAACCCCTCGCTAAAGTGTTCTTTAACTCATTGGGCGTTTGGTCTTTTCAAACATCTAAACCCTCGCTAAAGTGTTCTTTAACTCATTGGGGGGTTTTGGGTCTTTTCAAACATCCTAACCCTCGCTAAATTGTTCTTTAACTCATTGGGGGTTCTTGGTCTTTCAACATCCTAAACCCTCGCCTAAATGTTCTTTAACTCATTGGGGTTTTGGATTTTTTTCCTGTCAACATCAACCCCTCCGAAAGTCTTCTTTTTTTGGGTTTTTGTCTTTCAACATCATAACCCCTCGCTAAAGGTTCTTTAACTCATTGGGGGTTTGGTCTATTTCAACATCCTAACCCCTCGCTAAATGTTCTTAACTCCATTGGGTTTGTCTTTCAACATCCTAAACCCTCGCTAAAGTGTTCTTTAACTCATTGGGGGGGTTTGGGTCTTTTCAACATCCTAACCCCTCGCTAAAGTGTTCTTTAACTCATTGGTTTTTGGTCTTTTCAACATCATAACCCCTCGCTAAAGTGTTCTTTAAACTCAATTGGGTTTTTGGGTCTTTTCAACATCATAACCCCTCGCTAAAGTGTTCTTTAACTCATTGGGGTTTTTGGGCTCTTTCAACATCATAACCCCTCGCTAAAGTGTTCTTTAGCTCATTGGGGTTTTGGCTTTTTCAACATCATAACCCCTCGCTAAAGTGTTCTTATATCATGGGGTTTGGTTTTTCAACATCCTACCCTCGCTAAAGTGTTCTAACTCATTGGGTTTTGGCTCTTTCAACATCAAACCCCTCGCTAAGTGTTCTTTAACTCATTGGGTTGTTGGTCTTTGCAACATCCTAAACCCTCGCTAAAGTGTCTTTAAACTCATTGGGGCGTTTTGGGTCTTTTCAACATCCTACCCTCCTAAAGTTCTCTTAAAACTCATTGGATTTTGGTCTTTTCAACATCATAACCCCTCGCTTAAAGTTTCTTAACTCATTGGGGTTTTTGGTCTTTCAACATATAAACCCCTCGCTAAATGTTCTTTAACTCATTGGGCGGGGTTTTGGTCTTTTCAACATCCTAACCCTCGACTAAAGTTTTCTTTACTCATGGCCGGGTTTTTGGTCTTTTCAAAATCATAAACCCCCGCCTAAATTTCTTTAACTCATTGGGGTTTGGTTCTTTTCAACATCCTAACCCCTCGCCTAAAGTGTCTTTAACTCATCGGGGGTTTTGTCTCTTCAACATCCTAAACCCCCGCGCTTAAATTTCTTAACCATTGGGAGGTTATTTGGGCTCTTTCAACATCCTAAACCCCGCTAAATGTCTTTAACTCATTGGGTTTGGCTCTTCTTCAAACATCAACCCCTCGCTAAAGTTCTTACTCATTGGGGGTTTTGAGTCTTTTCAAACATCCTAACCCCCTCCCTAAAGTGTCTTTAACTCATTGCGGGTTGGGTCTTTTCAACATCCTAACCCCTCGCTAAAGTTTCTTTAACTCATTGGTATGGGTCTTTTCAAATCAACCCCTCGCTAAAGTTTTCCTTTAACTCATCTGGGCGTATTGGCTTTTCAACAGTCATAACCCTACTAAAGTGTTCTTTACTCATTGGGTTTTGGTCTTTTCAACTCATAACCCTCGCTAAAGTGTTCTTTAACTCATTGCGGGTTTTGGTTCTTTCAACATCATAAACCCCTATCTTAAGAAGTTTCTTTAACCTCATTGCGTGTAATGGGTCTTTTCAAACATCATAACCCCTAGCCTAAAAGTTCTTTACTCATTGTAGTGTATTGTCTTTTCAGCATCATACCCCTCACTAAAGTGACCTGGCTGAATGATCACATCTCAAACTTGCAGTTTTCATCCTCTGCGTCTCTCCTCAACTAACAAATCCTTCTGGTTTTCTTTTAGCATGGCCAGTGTGATTTTTTGACCAAGAGCATAATGGGTAGATTTGATACTGATAACCAACAGGCAGTCATCTGCTGAGGATGAACATCCACGTTACTTAGTAATGAATCTCAGACTAGGCTTTAGCAAACCATTACTCTACAACCGGAAAACACTGTTCATCTGAATGTTTGGGTCTCTACAACATCCTACTTTTCTATTTCACAGGATCAGGCATTTCCCAAGCTAAATCCCTCTTACTTATTTGTTAATTTCTATTTATCTCATAATAGCTATAACATATCACTTTTTTTGAATTAGGCATTTCTTTATTTGAACATAAATATCATAAACCTGTCACTGGGCTCTAGAATACACCAATGTACCTCTGCAGAGAGGTACCCCCCCCTCCAATGGATACATCAAGCTGGTCTGGTAAAGCCCTTAGCATCCATATCATTGTGTCAACCCCTTACATTCTTCTGGAAACTCTCAACCACCTTTAATCATGTGCCGCATAGAAGGCAGGGCTGAGGTGTAGTATCCTAGGTATGACACTAAACTGCAAATCTGTGGTAAGCTTCCATTCCAAACTCTGGAGTTTGGATCACCTCTTCATTGCCATTTACTTCCAGAGTCCACTGACCTGAAGTGTAAGTACCTATTAGGTTTCCATTCTACGTTAAATAAGAAAAATGGAGTTTTTAAAAAAAATATTGAGATACCCATCAAGAATGAATTAAACAAAATGTCTTCAACATAAAAAAAACAGCAAGGCGTTGACATTGCACATAAATCCAAAAAAAATGAGTACCCAACAAGAATGAATAAAACAAAGTCTTTTGCATAAAATAACCCAACAAGGTTGACATGCCATAAAAATCCTACAAACCAACCAATCAACTAACCCAACAAGAAGAATAAAAAAAACATGTCATTCAGCATAAAAATAACCCACAAAATTGGCATAGCCATAAAAATCCAACCACATCAAAACCAACTCTCTACTGGAGGGTAGTACCTATTAGTCTACATGTTAAATCAGATTAAAAAATAGTTAAAAAAATTTTAAATGTTTAAAACAAAAATTGAATACCCCCAAAAAGAAATTGCATTAAACACCTGTGGCTCAAAATAAACAAAGATTGACTGCCATAAAATCCAACCAACCACCATAAAAACTATCAATCCTCTTGTTGATCATTCTATTTTAGTTCAATGTGTCAAATCAATAACTCAATCATTTTTCATAATCATTCACTTTGACATTTTTCTCCTTTTCCTTATATAGCTTCACAACAATTGAGATCACTTTACCGTCAACAGTTCAATTTTACATCAGTTGGTTAGCGTATTAACTGCGTTTTGCTCTTTCAAGAAAATGGAC
>CM042176.1:54124454-54266954 GCA_023376005.1 Doryteuthis pealeii
AAAGAAGGATACTAATGAGAGTAACCTCCCTTGTTTATTTCATTTGAGGAAGCCATATGTTTTGGTCTGCCATTTTCATTTCACAGTAATCAATACAACTGCAGGTTTTAACACGAAAATATCATAAAATGTGTTCTTGATAACAATTAAGTTTGTTTCAAATAATGTGCAGGCACAATCAAGAACACATTTTATGATATTTTTGTGTTAAAACATGCAGTTGTACTGATTACGGTGAAATGAAAATGGCAGACCATAACATATGGCTTCCTCAAAGTGAAATAAACAAGGGGAGGTTACTCATTTATGTAACTAATGTTCAGATTACCCATTCTTGTTGGTTATTCAAATTTTTTTTTTTTTTTTTTTTAAAACATTCTTTTAAACTCATTTTTAGATCTATTTAACCCACTGATAGGACCCTAACATATACTACCACTCGGGGTCAGAATGGACCTGGGAGGAATGTAGATGAAGGGGTACTCCACTTTCCACAGTTTCAGAATTGGAACCTCACCATTAGATGCAGTTTAACGGATAAGGGACTAAATGGAGTTGTCTCCCTTGTCACAGGGTTTGAGGAAATCTTCCATGTCAGGAGTCCCTTTTTGATCATGTGACACAAGAACCCCAAAATATCAGCCTCTTTTATTAAGTTGGCTTGACGAGGACGTACATGCTCATCACTACTCCTCAGTATCCCACATGGTGCATACCTGTCGGTCCAGACCCCCCATAAACAGTTAAGTGGTTTCCACCTTTTTTGCTTTTCCATACACTTCTGCATATACTTAGACATTTGTGACGTCGTATAGACTGGGGAACCTAGTTCCCCCATATGTATAAATTAAATGTTGTATGTCTTTAATTAACGTGTTTGTTGTTATCGTACTGAAATGTTCTGCATTTGCTATCTCTCCTTTAAGTAACCCAATGCTTTATAAGAACTGGGGTTTATGCTTTGTGAACTTCTTATAATGGTATACCCAGTACACTAAGACTCTATGCCACCGCCTTCTAGCACATACAAGGTGTGCCAAAAAAGTATCAAGATTGAAGCTGTATTTACCAAGATAGGAATGAACAATAAATGAAACATTAATTTTTTTCAGAATACAAGGTGTGTCATAAAAGTACAGATTTTAAAGCTGTATTTACCAAGATAGAAATGAACAATGAATGAAACATTAATTTTTTCAGAATACAACATGTGTCATAACAGTGCCGAGTTTGAAGCTGTATTTACCAAGCTAGAAATGAACAATGAATGGAACTTTATTTTTCAGAATACAAGGTGTGTCATAAGTACCGAAAATCTCTATACTTTTTGACACACCTTGTATATGCTTGGAAAAGAAAGAAAAAAAAATCTACCATTAATGAAGAAGATGACTTTTTCAAAATACCTGAATGTTATCATTTTCCACAAGTCTAGGAATCTTCCGTAATTCTAAATTCCGATCATCATTGTCGACAAAATGTACAATCCACGGATTTCCTTCTTTTTCTTTTAATTCTTTTTGAATTGTCTGGGAAAAAAAAGAGAATTTGGTATAAGACATATGACAAATCACCACTTTTATTTATAGTCTTTCCCAAAATCAGCAGCAATGAAAAACAATATAGAATGCAATATAGAATATTGGGTTGAAAGACAGTTCTAAGTGACAGTTATCTCTGGTTCCCGAGTTCAATCCTGAGTGAAAGCAGTTAGAAAAATAATTAATTAGCACAACTCCTACTCCAGCTATGGTTAGCGGAATGAGAACAGGATACCCCCATGGAATAAATAAAGGGTTAGGTTCAAAGTTCCATGATGGCTCCCGAATACGACAAGAAAGTTCCTGAGTTCGAAAAGAAGGTTCCCGAGTCCGACAAGAAATACCTGAAGAAGGCCGGAGGGTATATCGGCCGAAACGTTGTACAAATAACAATGAAGATGGGGACAATAGTCCGAATAACACTAATCTTATTATAATGGAGATTGTGTGTTTATCATTATTAGATTGTGTGTTTTTCTGTCTGTAACCGAAACTATATTACTACTCAAGTCACAATTCCCTTAATTATTTACGTGAAATTCTCCATGATTTCATTCTTTTAAACCTTCAGTTATTAATAAAAATTGTTTTACATTATTAACACTGTTGACCATATCTACGTACTAATAACATGCAATTGTATTTATATATACAACAAAATAGCGGTTTACAGTTTGAATGAGAAGGCTAATTTGCATATTGATATTTAAAATTTTATTTTAATAAATATGTGCTTGGTATTATTGATTTCTAATTGTTTGGTTTTATCTTAAGAAATATAAACAAAATCTCGTGGATAAATCTTAAAAGAAATTTATTTACAAGAAGAATAACTGTAATATTATCCTTTACTTCCTATTTTAACTAAATAGTTAAATTAGGAAAATTTACCAATGAAAGAGGGGAGTAATGGAAAATGATGGAATAGTTAGTTTCAAAGTTGTTCTATTTTTCGATTATACCCCCTCTGTTGCAGATCTTTTTATCTGCATTCTTAGTCAGTTTCATTAGCCTTTCTAATTTAATATGATATTTTATTATATCAAAACTTAAATACTTGTACCCGGAGGGTGCATATATTTGCTAGTAATACTAATATAGAATGCATTTAAGGATGTTGCTAATTGTCCTGAGATCAGTTGTTAACTGGATTCTCTGCTACAATGAGTACACTCTTATTCTACCTAAGATTTCAAGGAATACAACAGACTTTCTACTACTGAGCCTAGTGAACAGCAAAGCCATGTACTTATTTTACTTTCCCATTATCAAATGAACGTTTTTCCATTTTTATACGCCCCCCTTTCACATACTACTTATTTATAGAACAATATGTGCATATTTCTAGCTGTTGAGACTGTTGGACTATTTAAGGTATAAGATATATGAGAAGTCACCACTTTTATTTATGGACTTTCCCAAAATCAGCATGCCTTTCCAATAAAATGGGCCAATCAGAAACGAGCCCAGAAAACATTTGAGTATTTAAGATCTTTTGTATTAGAGACAGAACATTGTCAATCACTATTATTAATTATGATGAGTATTTTCTAGGACATTTCCTAGTGGAACAAAAACTTCCAAAAAGACATCTAGTCGGACAAAAATATTTGCTTTTTCAAATTTTTTAAAAATGATTTTGCAAAAATCTTAATACAAGAAAATACAAAAAAAAATTATATATAAAGTGGTACCTTGACTTACGAGTCTAATTAATTCCGTTCATAACTCAATTTCCTCATATATCAAATATAAAAATAAACAAATAAAAAAAAATTTCACAGCTATCTATTTGAAGCTGTATAAAGCTATGGTACGGCCACACTTGGGGTTTGCATCACCAGTCTGGAACCCCTATCTTTTTCAGAATATTAACCTGCTAGAAGCTGTACAGAGACGTGCAACCAAGAGAGTACCCTCCATCAGAAATCTGCCATACTCTGAACGTCTCGCAGCCCTGGGAATGGATTCGTTGAAACTTCGGCGTCTGGCAACTGACCTGGTAAATGCTCATAAGGTCATTAATCATCTTAACAACAGCAACCTTGAGCACCTTTTTGATCTCCATCTCTCCAATACACGTGGACATGCCTACAAAGTCAGAAAACAGCACTGTTCACATGACTTTCGGAAACATTTTTTCACGCTCAGAATTGCGGAGACATGGAATAAACTGCCTGCATCTGTTGTAGGCTGCCGGAGCACTAAATCTTTCAAAGCCTCCATGCTTCCTGTGGTCTGCCGACACTATACCTGATGCCACTCTCCACATACACATGCACACACATACATGCATATTACTACTGTAAACTGTTCATGTTCCTGACACTCATACATTATTCTGTGTACTTGACATGAGACTTTGATGAGTTGTGGTGCACCTGAGCACTGTACACATACATGTATATTATTACTGTAAACTGTTCATGTTCCTGACACTCATACATTATTCTGTGTACTTGACATGAGACTTTGATGAGTTGTGGTGCACCTGAGCACTGTACACATACATGTATATTATTACTGTAAACTGTTCATGTTCCTGACACTAATACATTATTCTGTTTACTTGACATGAGACTTTGATGAGTTGTGGTGCACCTGAGCACTGTACACATACATGTATATTATTACTGTAAACTGTTCATGTTCCTCACACTAATACATTATTCTGTGTACTTGACATGAGACTTTGATGAGTTGTGGTGCACCTGAGCACTGTACACAAACATGTATATTATTACTGTAAACTGTTCATGTTCCTGACACTAATACATTATTCTGTGTACTTGACATGAGACTTTGATGAGTTGTGGTGCACCTGAGCACTGTACACATACATGTATATTATTACTGTAAACTGTTCATGCTTCCTGACACTAATACATTATTCTGTGTACTTGACATGAGACTTTGATGAGTTGTGGTGCACCTGAGCACTGTACACATACATGTATATTATTACTGTAAACTGTTCATGTTCCTGACACTAATACATTATTCTGTGTACTTGACATGAGACTTTGATGAGTTGTGGTGCACCTGAGCACTGTACACATACATGTATATTATTACTGTAAACTATTCATGTTCCTGACACTAATACATTATTCTGTGTACTTGACATGAGACTTTGATGAGTTGTGGTGCACCTGAGCACTGTACACATACATGTATATTATTACTGTAAACTATTCATGTTCCTGACACTAATACATTATTCTGTGTACTAGACATGAGACTTTGATGAGTTGTGGTGCACCTGAGCACTGTACACATACATGTATATTATTACTGTAAACTGTTCATGTTCCTGACACTAATACATTATTCTGTGTACTTGACATGAGACTTTGATGAGTTGTGGTGCACCTGAGCACTGTACACATACATGTATATTATTACTGTAAACTATTCATGTTCCTGACACTAATACATTATTCTGTGTACTTGACATGAGACTTTGATGAGTTGTGGTGCACCTGAGCACTGTACACATACATGTATATTATTACTGTAAACTATTCATGTTCCTGACACTAATACATTATTCTGTGTACTTGACATGAGACTTTGATGAGTTGTGGTGCACCTGAGCACTGTACACATACATGTATATTATTACTGAAAAATTCATGTTCCAGACACTAATACATTATTCTGTGTACTTGACATGAGACTTTGATGAGTTGTGGTGCACCTGAGCACTGTACACATACATGTATATTATTACTGTAAACTGTTCATGTTCCTCACACTAATACATTATTCTGTGTACTTGACATGAGACTTTGATGAGTTGTGGTGCACCTGAGCACTGTACACATACATGTATATTATTACTGTAAACTGTTCATGTTCCTGACACTACATTATTCTGTGTACTTGACATGAGACTTTGATGAGTTGTGGTGCACCTGAGCACTGTACACATACATGTATATTATTACTGTAAACTGTTCATGTTCCTGACACTAATACATTATTCTGTGTACTTGACATGAGACTTTGATGAGTTGTGGTGCACCTGAGCACTGTACACATACATGTATATTATTACTGTAAACTGTTCATGTTCCTGACATTAATACATTATTCTATGTACTAGTCATGAGACTTTGATGAGTTGTAGTGCACCTGAGCACTGTACACATACATGTATATTATTACTGTATACTATTCATGTTTCTGACATTAATACATTATTCTGTGTACTTGACATGAGACTTTGATGAGTTGTGGTGCACCTGAGCACTGCACACAATAAATTTCATTATTATACACCCTCGCTAAAGTGACCTGGCTGAGATTGATCACATCTCAACTTGCATCCAACGATGTTGTTTGTCAGCGCCTTCTGTGTCTCTCCAACTAACAAATCGCTTTGGGTTTTGTCTTTTATGCATGTGGCCAGGTTGTGATTTGACCAATGAGCATTTATTTTCAGTCTTCCACGTTGGTAAAATTCCCTATACATATGTTGTCTGTTAGAGTATTAGTTTCAGTCTATCAAACAAAAACAAAAACAAAAATAAAAATTATCTTAATTTAAAAAAAAAATTCCTCACCTTTAATTGTTTTTCATCTAATAAAACAACATCAGGTAACATTCCTAGAACTTCATACGCAATTTCTGTTGACAATAAACTGTTTATGTGCTAAAAGAAAAGAAGAAAAAAAAACATTTTTTTTAAATAAGTTTACAAAAATTCTTAATACAAGAAAATACAAAAAAATAAAATAAAAATAAAAAAATAAAATATAAAATTTAAAAAAAAAAAATTATTTGACAAAGTAGCAATTCTGAATAATCAGGAAAAAATTTCTAATCAAAAAAAAATATAAAATAAAATATTATTTGGATTATTTAACATGGAATTGCCCAGTTAGAATACAGGAATGGGGCCGGGTTAGCTCAGTCGGTAGAGCGTTCGGCTAGAACCACAAGGTTCCTAGTTCGATACCGGTCTCGCCAACTCAGCGTATGAGTAGCACAGGGGGTCTGTGCGGTAAGTAAGGAGCTGATGGTAGGTGTGCGCTCCATCAGACGCCAAAAACTATTCTTGGTCTAGCGCTATTGAAAAGGGGATAGACTCCTCGCTGACTGGCTGATCTTTAGGCCGCCGACGACTTACTTACTTACTTAGAATACAGGATAGCAGGAATCAGCAGAAACACTAAGCAGAAATGAAGTAATCAAATAAGACTATCCTCTCTAATAAGTCTCTCTGAACTCTCTCTCTGAACTCTCACTTTCGTTTGTATACCTGATGTGGGGGTATACAACATATTGATATATAACACTGAAACTTTTCTGACATACCTGGTACATAGGTTTGGTTTACGGCATATCAACCTCGGTGGGTCATTTAATGCAAACAAAGTTGTGAAATAAATTCATTCTTAATACATAATACAATTTTGTTTATAAACTCATGTTTTTCTATTCAACCCATAGATGGGGCCCTAACAGGTACTACCACTCCGGATCAGAGTGAACCAGGGATCAATGGTGATGAAGGGGTGCTCCACATTCCCCAAACCTCCAAAAATGGAACCTCACCATCAGATAGGAGTTTAATATCATTCCCAGGACATGTAGACCAGTCACGCCTTCTAGCACCCATATGATAAGAAGGGGTTGGAGCTTGCCATAAGGGCAATAGAGTTGGGAAAATCATATAGGTGCTAGGGCTTGATATGGCCAGCCGATTGATTGGAGGGGGCCTCTCCGACCACCTGTCTACCCAAGAAAGCCTAAAGTGGAGTATTGCAAGTCATGACTGCTCATCTACCTGGGTTCTATCCTTAAGCATCACGGTCGCCACCCATGGCCAACATGTGGCCCCATTGGGGGAGTTTTTACCCCTCTGCAGAGGTGCAGTCGGTGCATTCTAACCTCAGCCCAGCAGACAGTACACATATCTTCTACTTAGTCAAAAACTATTTTGAGAGCAAATTATTATTATTATTATGAGACCTACTCACCGTTTCTTTTCCTTTTTTTACTTCTCCAACATTATAAAAATAGACTCCATTCATGACACCCAGTGAGGAACACAATGAGGAATATTTGTCACAGTTAATACTGCCAACATTTACCAAACCTTCCTGGAAAAAAAAAAAAAGAAATTTTCATCAATCCAGACAAAAACTGTTAAACATTTGTGAAAAATATTAAGTTTTTTTTTTTTTAAATCATACTTTTTAATTTTAAACAGAAGTTTATGAAGATTTTGCACCTACGATGAATTAAATAAATAGTTACTTTATGTTATTATTAACAAATGAAAGACACGTTTTTAGGTAATCAGAACATTAGTTACATAAATAAGAAGAATCTCTCCTTGTTTGTTTCACTTTGAAATCATTTTTAGTAATCAGAACATTAGTTCATAAATAAGAAGAATCTTGTTGTTTCACTTTGAGGAAGCCGTTTGTTTTGGTCTGCATTTTCATTCACCATGAACCTACACTGAAAATATGAATTTTTTTGAATCCATACAACTGCATGTTTTAACACAAAAATATCGTAAAATGTGTTCTTAATAACAATTAAGTTCATTTCAAATAATGCACAAGCACAATTAAGAATACATTTTATGATATTTTTGTGTTAAAACATGCAATTGTATTGATTTAAACAAATTCGTATTTTCAGTGTAGATTTACAGCGAAATGAAAAATGGCTAAAACAAACAGCTTCCTCAAAGTGAAATAAACAAGGGGAGGTTACTCTTATTTATGTAGCTAATGTTCAAGATTACCCATTCTTAAATTAAAATAGTTTTTGATTTTAATAAAATTAATTCGTTATTTCATGTTATTGTTGTTAGCATTTGCAAAAAATATTAAGTTTTAACATTTTTTTTAAATCATACTTTTTAATTTTAATCAGAAGTTTATGGAGATAAAAGTGACCTTTTCATTACTGGGTTATTCGGGGTGCTTATTAGAGACTTGATCCTTTTTTTTTTTTTTTTTTTTTTTTTTTTTCAAAATACATCATTCAGAAATTGAACATTTTAAACTCACCAACATAGCAGCCAATTTCATTTCACTTGTTGGGGACATACAATCTGGAGATAAAAAAAAAAATAAAAATAAAAAAAAGGAAAAATTATAATTTGAACAAAAAAGAAAAACTTTACAAAAGGTTGAAATAAATTCTACCTAAAACAAATCTAGAGTTACAAAATCTAAAGAGCTTGGTAGATTAATTGTTTTATCTAACCAACCAGAATAATTCCCACTAAAATTAAATAACTTAAATTCAGATCCACTTTTTCCTACATAACAAGTATAAATAAAACCAGAATCTGTTTATTAAACAATCTCAGTTTCCCACTCCACTGGAGTCACAAACGGCTGGCATGCTTGCTCACCTACATCCTACAAGCCAATCCTTCCTTTTCTGCCCTGACCAAAACTCACTTTGTAAGCAAACAACTTGGGGACAACTTTCAACTAAGATCTCTTTTCTTCCCACATAAATTACCACTCTAAACAAGCACATATACATGGACATTTTAATCCACATAACAACTTGCTGATACACATGCAAGAAAACTGTCACAGAAACAGAAAATCAGAACCTGAATAATTCCCACTAAAATTAAATAACTTAATTTCTCTGAATGTTTGAGATGAGGCTTGAAGATTAGTATTATCTGCGTTATTCGGACTATTGTCCCATCTTCATTGTTATTTGTACACATGTTTCTGAAGAAGGCTGGAGGTATATCAGCCGAAATATTGTACAAATAACAATGAAGATGGGGACAATAGTCCGAATAACGCAGATAATACTAATAACTTAAATTCGGATCCACTTTTGTGCACATAACAAGTATAAATAAAGCCAGAATCAGTTTTATCAAACAATCTCAGTTTCATTCATCACTGGAATCACAAGCAGCTGGCACACTAGCTCACCCACATGCCTTCCTTTTCTGCACTGACCAAAACTCACTTTGTAAGCAGACAACTTGGGGACAATTTTCAACCCTAAGATCTCTGGTCTTCTCTCCCACATAAACTACCACTCTAAACAAACACATATACAGGGACATTTTAATCCACATAACAACTTGCTCATACACATATACACATGCAAAAACTTTATCATTCCTTTGTAAAAAGACTTCATTTTCTCCTTGTATTTTCTGACATGAATTATTATTATTTGTTGATTATATATATATATATATATATATATATATATATATATTATGGACTCTCCTGTCGATTTTTCGACGTATGAGGGTTCATACATACAATGAACACCCACACAGTGATTTGTTTATAGTGGTGAAGGCTTGTGTTGGACCATCCACACTTTTTGGCACAGTCGATAGGAAAGAATTGGTGCATCAAGGGTTGCCACAAACCCAATCAACGACCGACAGCTGCATTTATAAATTTTTTTAAAACAAAGAGAACAAACATCCTGGATTATATAGATTAGTTGCCAGATATTGTACACCTGGTAAAAGTGCCTAATTGGGTTTGATGGCCCCTACTGATATGTCAGGTTGGTGGGCTTCCCCCAATTTATTTTATCCACCAAGAAAGAAATACAATAAGCTGCATCCAGGATTTGAACTCACGTCACCCATTTCCAATATTTCTCAAGTCCAACTTCTCCTAATCATGGCAGGGCCTTATAAACTTGGTAGAGTCAAAGTCATGCCATCAGGAACCTAAGTTTCTGGTAAGGTCACCCAAGACGAGACAGGTCTGGCACCCATTGCTATTAGGACCACAACCCCGCCATTTCCTACAACCATTTCCTTCACATTGTTATCCTCATCTTTATTGTGTATAAGCAGAATGTTCAGGTCTCTGTAACCTCAGTCTCTGTGTTAGGTGGGTTTTATTAACCGTTACGCCCAGAGAAGGTCATTGACTCTGGTTGGTGGGCTTCCCCCAATTTATTTTCTCCTCCAAGAAAGAAATTTCCGTTCTTACCTTCATCTGCTTGACACATACTGATGACCCAAGGAGCTGAAGATTCGTCTTCCGATGTTTGTTTAAACGTTGATGGAGATAGTTTTACAACTGAAGCGTGGATGTTCGACAAGGCAAAGTCGACTATGGCTTTTGTACTTCTTTCTCCGTAATATTTTTCTCGCTGAGAAAAAAAAAAAAAACATGGAAGAAAATTTGATTATTATTTGTTTGATAGATATAACAGAGTATAGAGATGAACACAACATGGGAACCTATAATTAAAAAGGCTAGATTAGATTTTTGAAAAAAAATAAATAAATAATAATATGAGTAAAGGTAAAAAAAAAATAATACACAAGTGAATAGGTAGATATTCTAGGCAAAACAAGACATTAGGTTTATAAGTTCCCAAAATTCACACAGGATTGTCCAATTGGACACAAAGGAGTTAGGTTAAGACAGTTCTAAGTGACAGTTATCTCTAGACTGCAGGTTCAATCCTGTAACATAGAATAATAATTAACACAGCCTAACACCTGCACCCCAGTTATGGTTAGCAGAATGAGAACAGGATACCCCCCTGGACTGAATAAAGGGTTAAGTTCAAAGTTCTGTAAAGGTTCCAGAGTTCGAGAAAGTTCCCAAGTCCACAAAGAAATACCTGAAGAAGGCCAGAGGGCACACTGGCCGAAATATTGTACAAATAACAATGAAGATGAGGACAATAGTTCAAATAATCTAAATAATACTAATTATCAAGCCTCATCTCAAAAATTCAGAAAAATAGTGTAGATAACAATAAAGATGAGGACAATAGTCTGAATAATCCAAATAATACTAATTATCAAGCCTCATCTCAAAAATTCAGAAAAATAGTGTAGATAACAATAAAGATGAGGACAATAGTCCAAATAATCCAAATTATCAAGCCTCATCTCAAAAATTCAGAGAAATAGCATTTGTTTGTTCGTTATGTCTCCTTGGGCACCACCCAGGCCACTCTCAAACATGCCCGTACACACCAACTGGGCCTCTCTTCACATGTGCACTGGCCAGGCCTCTCTCCTTTCTTTTCTTATAGATCACTAATTAGGACTAAACCTATTCTAATAGTGACCACTCCAAGTGGAGTTTAACAAGTTTGAATTCAGACTTTTCCTTCTCCTAGACTGGTTGTCTAACCAAGGTTAAAAAGCCCAGTCTGCCCTACTATTTACTCATAGCTGGAGGGAGAGTAGTTGGATTCTAATACCCTTTCCCATGGGTATTAGTACTATGTGAACTGTAGCTTCGTCTAGGATTTGAACCTGGGTTGACAAGTCCATTTCTTACGACCATAACCATTACACTACACACCTCCACACTCACAGCAAAAAACAAAGTCAGAGTTGACGAGACATCATTTTTTTTTGTGATATCTCTAAAACAAGTCATCATAGTTTTCTTTTTTCTTTTTTTTATGCACTAGGAATCATTTACGTGTTTAAAATCTGGTAAATAAAAAAACGAATTTAAGACGACTCGGACATTTCTATACGATTCAGGAATTGGTTTGAAAGTCCAATGAACAAGCATTTTATTTGGGACCATATTGTAGAAGACATTTCCTTGTCTTAATACCATCAAAATGAACTACAAACTACTTTTCTACACACACATATATATATATATATATAAAATAATAAAATTCAAAGGCAATACAATGCGTAAAAAATAAAGACAAAAAGATGTTTATATGTCTTTATATGTCTATACATATAAACATCTTTTTGTCTTTGTCTTTGTCTTTATTTTTTATACGCATTGTATTGCCTTTGAATTTTATTATTTTATAACATACTTAACAATGCTTCAAGCAAATTACCAATTACTTTTATATATATATATATATATATATATATATATATATAATATATATATATGTGTGTGTGTGTGGAGAAAAGTAGTTTGTAGTTCTTTTTAATGGTATTAATTATATTTAATTTGTTGATGCCAGCAGTGAATTTTAGGCCAAATTGGAGGGCTTCCAATTCGACTGGGGTTAGAACTATGTCCGAAATGTTTTGGATTATGTCAATGTTGCCGATATTCCTCCATCTGCTATTGTCGCAAAGTAATTGTCGTAAAAAATAAACTCAAGATACTCCCAATAACACAAAACATAACAATAATAACGACTCTGATAGGTACATCATACTTCCTAATAACCCTATCACTGATAAAATAAATAGAGACCTAAAAGAGATAGGTATTAAAATAGTCACTCACTCCACAAAAACAGTCAAAACCATTTTACAGAATAAAAATAATCATAAACACACTCATTCCGAAGCTGGAGTCTACACAATTGATTGTTTAAATTGTAACAAAAATATGTAGGCGAGACTTCCAGATCCTTATCTAAACATCTATCGGAACACAAATACTACATTAAACGTGGTTTTCTAAACAACACCCTAGCTAAACACAGCAAAAACTCACTGTGGCCAACAGAGTCATTTGTTTATGATTGTGATGAAATACTTACATTAGGATAAAACATGAGAGAAGGATAAGAAAGGATTCCTTGCATCCGACAAAGGCGCCAGTCATCTTGGCAATTAATAGCACCAATACGTACTACACCATCCAATTCTCGAGCCACCTCTCGCCACTGAAAGAAACAAGAGAAAGATAAAAGAGTGATAAAAATATATATATATATGATTGATAAAAAAAAAAGAAAAAAGAAAAAAGAAAGAAAGAAAAAGAAAAAAAGAAAAAAAAAGAAAGAAAAAGGAAAAAAAAAAAAGGTACTTGGTTTGAAAAATTTTCAGAATTTTAGTTATTCAAAAATTAAAAACTTTTTTTTTTTTTTTTTTTTTTTTACAATTAGTATGAAATAGTACAACATAATTTTCAAAAAAGCATATTCAAATTTCGCCTATGTAATCTGTGTGATAGCTAAAGATGGCCTGTCTTAAAAAGAACTGTACGTATTTTTGTACTTACTTATGAAGAACTATGAAGACTTCCACAAATTGTTTTGATTTTTAATTATTGAATTATATCATTTAATCAGTAAAAATCAAAAACTAAATTTTGTACTTTTCCTTATTATAAACATTAAAGTATATGCACGATTTTAATGCTCAATAATTCTTTTCTGGGTTATAAGTCGACACGTACATACCATGACAGACATAACACCTTTATATATATAGATGTGTGTATGTGGGTTATGAACGAAAGAATAGACACTTAAACATCTATGTATTAAAAATAAAAAAAAATTTTGTAATTTTAATTTTAAAAATAAAAAATTTTTTTAATTAAAAAAATCCCTGCTACCAGGCAGAGGATTGAAACCTTACCGTCGGTGCCAAATGATGACAATGAGAACAGTGGGAGAATAAAAGTTTATAAACCACAGATCTTGTGTTCCTTCAACGGATTGTTCTGAAAGTTGAAAAAGAAAAAAGAATAATCATTTTGGAACATCATTGTCTAAGGATTGAAAATTCAGTCACTGAGAGTTACCTCCCCTGGTTTAGGAAAGTTCTAAATACGACACAAACTAAAACAATATGGCTGACAAAAACCGTCTCTTATCAGAAGGCTTCTTTTTTTCTTTTGAATACAAAGCCACCTTTTTATAAAGAGCATTTTTATGTGAATTCCTTATGGGAAAAAAAAAATTGTTCAGGTTAGCAAATGCTTATAGATTAAATGTTTTAGGAAAGTATATATATATATAATATATATATATATATATATATATATATATATATATATATATATATATATATATATATATAAAATGAACATTTTAATGCATTGACCACACACGTGAAATCGACTGCTATTAATCAGTGTCTCGATTAATTCAGTGGATTTAACCCTGAGGATCCTTATGGTAAAACTCGAGTAGTTTATCTCTTGTACCCATTTTATAATAAATTTGCTCTAGTTAGTATTGAGCACTTTGTATTTGTTATATCACTGACTTACCCCTCTGAATTCTACACTTACTAACCATCGTGACCAAATTCACCGGTAAGTCAACTTTTCCTTTATAAAATATATTATATATATATATATATATATATATATATATAGGTAATTTTTCCGAGATGAAATAAAGGAAAATAAAGTGCTCAATTACAAATGTAAGAGCTTTATTAAATATAACTGTTTATACAGAGGTTTTAGTGAGCATCTACCTAAGGTTTCGGGCTTTTGCCCTCTTCAGGATACTATTTAATCCCTCTGATGTGTGTGTAAGTATACACTTTATGGTTATGTATTTGTAAACCTACAAATAGGTTTCCAAATACATAACTGTAAAGTGTGTACTTACAGACACATCAGAGTGATTAAATAGTATCCTGAAGAGGGCAAAAGCCTGAAACCTTAGGTAGACGCTCACTAAAACCTCTGTATAAACATTATATTTAATAAAAATATATATATATATATATATATATATATATAATGTGAGGTATCCAAAACTTGGTAGTAAGGGATGATTCTATATATTATTATTATATGATCCAGTATGTATAAATACAGTGAATCTTTAAATCACTACAGAGAGCTCAATGTATAATAATCTTTTTAGATTATATACAGAGCAATATTTATCTTTGAAAGGAAGGAAAAAACCCAACACCGTTATTCCACAATAAATTTATTTCGACCAAAATTGGCGCCTTTATAAATCTAAGTTCCCAAATAATAAAATTTAAAAAATTAGAAAATAAATTAAAAACAAAACAATTGAAAAGAATCCTAATTCAAAAAAAAAGAAAAAAAAAAAAAAAAAAAAAAACTTCCTCCTCCGCAGTAAATTAATATCTAAAAAGTTTCATGTTAACTATATCAATTACCTATCAATTAGCAGACAGACACATGCACATTCAGAGAAGAAAAAAACTTGTCCAATAAACAATCAATATGTCACTGAAACGTATTTAAAATTAGTCAGTCTTTCCCTCTCTTACTGAACTACCCATGTTGGCACAAACAATTAATCAAACTGACCCGGAATTGTCAAAACCCAAAAGTACTACGTACACGTGTTATGTCTTTTTGCCTTCCACTTTGTGCCCTCATGAAATAAATGTAGCCTGTGCAACACCCACAAGCAAACAGACACGTGTACATACAGAGAAGACAAAAATCCTTCCAATCAACAATCAATATATCACTGAAACGTATTTAACACCACGTGGAAAATTTTATACAAACAAACAAATCAATGAAATAAAATCTATTGGATAAAAAAAAAAAAAATTTCCGATTTGAAAAAGACCTGTAATTATTCTTAATCCAAACTGTTTCATCAAATCTAAAAAGTAGAAAAAAAAAATAAGAACACCTGTGTCATAATAAAAAAAAATATAAAGTCATCGGAGCGGCCTAATGTTGGTATCAGCCAGACAGCGAGGGAGTCTATCCCCTTTTCACTAGCGCTAGACCAAGGAGATTATTTTAGCGTCTGAGGTGGAGCACCACACTTACCATCAGCTCCTCACTTTACTGCACAGATCCCTGCGCTACTTATACGCTGAGTTGGCGAAGGCCGGTATCGAACCAGGAACCTTGTGATTCCTAGCCGAACACTCTACTGACTGAGCTAAACCAGCCTTTCCCCAAATAACTCTTTTCTATTTTGTCACTAACTTTTTCAAAGTTTCACATTAACCTTATCAATTCTGGCCCACCTACAAGCAGACGGACACGAGTACATTCAAAGAAGAGAAAAAACTTGTCCAATTAACGATCAATATCTCATTGAAACGTATTTAAAATTAGTCAGTCTTTCTCTCTCTTACTGAACTACCCATGCTGGCACAAACAATAAGACTGACACCCGGAATTGTTAAAACCAAAAGATATTCTGTTCACGCTTATGTCCATTTGCCTTCCACATTGTGCCCTCTTACTTATGCCCAAGTGACCACATGGCATAGTCTTGGAAGCTGCCTATGCAACACCCACAAGCAAACAGACACATGTACATACAGAGAAGACAAAAATCCTTCCAATCAACAATCAATATCTCCTTGAAAAGTATTTAAAATTAGTCAGTCTTTCTCTCTATTACTGAACTACCCATGCTGGCACAAACAATTAATAAAACTGACACCAGGGGTTGTCAAAACCTAAAAATATTGTGTTCATGTGTTGTTTTACCATGTCTGTTTGCCTTCCACTTTGTGCCCTTTTACTTATGCCCGAGTGACCACATGGCATAAATGGTCCTGGTAGCTGCCTATGCAACACGTGTACATTCAGAGAAAAGAAGAAAGAATTGTCCAATAAACAATCATTATGTCATTGAAACGTATTTAAAATTAGTCAGTCTTTCCCTCTCTTACTGAACTACCCATGTTGGCACAAACAATTAATCAAACTGACCCGGAATTGTCAAAACCCAAAAGTACTATGTATGCATGTTATGTCTTTTTGCCTTCCACTTTGTGCCCTCATGGCATAAATGGTCCAGGTAGCTGCCTATGCAATATCCACAAGCAGACAGACACGTGTACATACAGAGAAGACAAAAATCCTTCCAATCAAAAATCAATATATCACTGAAACGTATTTAACACCACATGGAAAACTTTATACAAACAAACAAATCAATGAAATAAAATCTATTGGATAAAAAAAAAAAAAATTTCCGATTTGAAAAGAACCGTAATGATTCTTAATCCAAACTGTTTCATCAAATCTAAAAAATAGAAGAAAAAAAAAAAAAAAAAAAGAACAAGATACGAAAGTAAGGAGGCAGGGGACAAATTAAAAACCTTCAACTTTGAAAAATAAAATAAAATTAAAGAATAAATAAAAACCAAAAAACAATTGTAAAGAAATCCTAATTAGGAGAGAAAAAAAGTTGTCATTTTCCTCCTCCTCCACCACAAAAAATAAATATCTAAAAAGTTTCACGTTAACCCTATCCATCCTGACCCATCCATAGGCAGACAGACACGTGTACATTCGGAGAAGTGAAAAACTTGTCCAATCAACAATCAATATCTCATTGAAACGTATTTAAAATTAGTCAGTCTTTCTCTCTCTTACTGAACTACCCATGCTGGCACAAACAATAAGACTGACACCCGGAATTGTTAAAACCAAAAGATATTCTGTTCACGCTTATGTCCGTTTGCCTTCCACATTGTGCCCTCTTACTTATGCCCAAGTGACCACATGGCATAAATAGTCTTGGAAGCTGCCTGTGCAACACCCACAAGCAAACAGACACATGTACATATGGAGAAGACAAAAATCCTTCCAATCAACAATCAATATCTCCTTGAAAAGTATTTAAAATTAGTCAGTCTTTCTCTCTATTACTGAACTACCCATGTTGGCACAAACAATTAAAAACTGACACCAGGGATTGTCAAAACCTAAAAATATTGTGTTCATGTGTTGTTTTACCGTGTCTATTTGCCTTCCACTTTGTGCCCTCTTACTTATGCCCGAGTGACCACATTGCATAAATGCTCTTGGTAGCTGCCTATGCAACACGTGTACATTCAGAGAAAAGAAAAAAACTTGTCTAATAAACAATCAATATGTCACTGAAACATATTTAAAATTGGTCAGTCTTTTCCTCTCTAACTGGAACATCTGTAACGTAGTGGGTTTTTCACTGCGCCTTCAAAGTGCACCAAAATGCACTATTATCGTATTTAGGGGTTGGCAACACACATTCGTTTACAAGCGCATTCTTCCACATGCGTAAACTTGTTTACTATATCCAGCAGTCCTTGGTCGTTAGTGGCAGGTCAAGGGAGTATCACCTTACGCACGCCGCGTGCCTCTCGTTATTCATCCAGCAAACTGGTATCAAGTTTCACGACCGTTGGTTTTTAGTCACGGTCAATTTGACTTTCTCCACGGGTGTCTAGTGGTCATCCCATTCACGAAACTGTTGTAGTATCTTTTGTCGAAGTAGAGAATACAGTGTTTATTTTTTTTCAGAAGTTTATTATAATAAAAACTTCACTGCAATTTTTGAGAGAGAGGGTCCCTAATAATCTCTGTCTTAACAAGAGGTGTATTTTAACTGGATTCAACTTAGGGTTTAGGTCCTTAATAAACTTCTCATTGACAAGCTTTTCTTAACAATAACAGGCCATTCCTTATTGTCTTCAGCGACAACAGTTTACCAAACTCCGTACGGCCTTGACTAACCCTCGATCACTGCCTCCCTGGCTCTGATCTCCTCTGACTCTTCTAACTGACTGCCCCCCAATCTACTCATACGGGTTTCTTAAATACTATCTCAAAGTAATTTTCCAGAAAGATCTTTTTTCTGGTTCTTTCTAGAAATAATAGAATCTTCCATTCCTTCGAATCATTCTGGTCAAATAGAGTTAACGGCCTTTTAGATCAAAGAACCATTGGTCGTCGAAAAGACTGGATTTTCCTTAAAAGCAGACCTAACGTCACCAAACTCTCATTTAAGTTTTTTTATTTCTTTTTCGGTGATTCTTCAAAGGCCACCCAAGGTATCAGAGAATCGTGAGTACATTTTTTTTAAGGTTTCTCTGAGTCTGGCACAAGGCCACAAATATAGGTGCTGGGACGGCCATTGTGTAACACACCCATGCTGGTGTGAACAATAAAATCAACACCCGCAATTGTGTGTTGTTTTACCAAGTCTTTTCCCCATCCACTTTGTGCCCTCTTACTTATGCCCAAGTGACCACATGGCATGAATGGTCCTGGAAGCTGCCTATGCAATATCCACAAGCAAACAGACACGTGTACATTCAGAGAAGAGAAGAAAAAAACTTGTCCAATAAACAATCAATATATCACTGAAATGTATTTAACAACACGTAGAAAACTTTATGCACATCCTGCTAAACACACAAACAAATCAATAAAATAAAATCTATTTGATAAAAAAAAAATTGGGCACGACAAGGATTTCTGTTGTGTTTACAATTTATTAACAATTAAATATAACAGTTAACATAATTGTAGGCCTAATTAAATATAATTATAATTAAATATAACAATTAATACCCTTGGGAAAGGTATGAATCCATATATTCTCCCTCCAGCTATGGGTAAATAGGTCAGACTGGACTCTTTAACCTTGGCTAGGTAACCAGTCTAGGAAAAGGAAAACTCTGTATTCAAACCTGTTAAACTCCGCTTAAGAAATTGACCTTGTGTCGTATCCTACTTGTGTGGAGGGGTTGGTAAATATATATATATATATATATATATATATCTATCAATCACACACCATGTGTACATCTGTTGACCTATAATTCTTATATAATTGATTTTCTTTTATAGTTCAAAATGTTCTGCATATCATTTGCAAATGGCCATAACTTAGTGGCGGTCACTTCTGTATAGGTCAAGAATATCTAGAACAAAGCCACTCTCTGTTGTGAACGACATATGAAGACCTAACAGTTCAGATTTAATGGATTATGTTTTTCATGTCCTCTGTCAACAGCTGGTTATTTCTTTCAAAGACAACATTGATAGAGAGTCCACTCTATGTGTTCAACTATGTGTCACTCTCATTCTGGTTCTCTTCCAACAGTAGCTGGGAGAAGAAGAAATGGGTCCATGCCTTTTCTAAGGGAAGTAATACAAAATTTATAAATATATCAAACCTTGTGGGCTATCTGATGCTAAATTATTGTCTTTTGAAAAAACAAAAATACCAGGATTTCTACATCTTATCCGGTGAATATCGTGGTCTACAGTGCTGGGATTTTTTAACTTTTTGATACTTTCTTTTACATTTTTATACACATTTAAATCAAACTCTTTTGAGTTTTCTTTGTGGACTATAATGCTTCTGATTTAATAAAATAAAATAAATTTTATTTTATTTTAAACAGAATACACATTTTCTAAATTTAAAAAAAATTTTTAATTAAAAAAAAAAAAAAAAAAAAAAAAAAAAAAAGTTTCATCTGCACCACTTTCGTCTCATAACGGTCCACTTTCACCGTTCTCTCTCTCATATATATATATATATACATACATACATACATACATACATACATACATACATTATTTTTCAGGCATGTGTTATTCAATAACACAGAGTACTTCTTCATTATTTGGATCTGTGTCTTTTCCAGTCGTCTGGCAATCCTTTTGGTGTTTGGATCCAATTGAAATAGGATATTTCCCATATTGTTTAGCCAGAGCGCTTTCGACTGTTTCTTCAGTCGTCATCATGGGGTATATGAGTTGGTTTTAGTTCGTTTTTTAGGTCTTTTATCTATTTTGTTTTTTTTTTGTTGTTTTTTTTTAATTTGAAGAGTCTATTATTTTTAGAGGATTGCAAGTTAAGTGTGTTAGTTATTAAAGATAAGTTAATATGTCCGACGTATCAATAAAATAGCATTCAATGTCAGACATAACATAACAGGTTCCCACCCATGCCCAACAGGTGGCCCCATTGGGGGGGAGGAGAGATCTTACACCTCTGCTGTTTGGGGTATTCTACAGCACCAACCAACCAATGTATGTTGAATCATTTCAAATAAAATTATTTCAACTTACCAAAATCCGAAAGACTAAGGGTTATAATTTCAGGATCATCATCATAAATACCTGAAATAGAAAATAGAAAAAAAATTAATCAAACTTGAAAAAAAAAAAAAAATGTTTAGAAAAATAAATAACAATTAGAAACATGGTGCAATGGATATAGGCGTTGTTTGGTTTGGTTTGTTTGTTTTACGGCATATCAACCTCAGTGGATCATTTTAATGCGATAAAGTTTTGAAATAAATCAATTCTTAAATGGATAATACAATTCTTTTTATAAATACATTCTTCTATTTAACCCATAGATGGGACCCTAACAGGTACTACCACTACGGGTCAGAGTGACCAGGGAGCAATGATGATGAAGGGGTGCTCCACATTCCCCAAACCTCCAGAACTGGAACCTCACCATCAGATAAGAGTTAACGTCATTCCCAGGACATGTAGACCCGCAGCCACCGCCTTCTAGCACCCATATGATAAAAAGGGGTTGGGGCTTGCCATAAGGGCAATAGGGTTGGGAAAATCATATAGGTGCTAGGCTTGACGTGACCAGCCGATTGATCGGAGGGGCCTCTCCAACCGCCTGTCTAGCCTCTGGTATCCGACACTAAAACTGAAACACTAAAATACTTGTTCCAGTTCGAAGATCTGGAAGCTGTTGAGTATCCCTTAGTTGCCATTACTTTTAGGTCTACTCGCACTGGAGGGTATTACCTGTTAGGGTCCCATATATGGGTTAATAGATCATAAAATGAGTTTGCAGATAATGTTTATAATAAGTGTTAATATTTAGATGATTTTTGGTTTGGTTTTGTTTTGTTTTGTTTTATGGCATATCAACTTCGGTGGGTCATTTAATGCGACAAAGTTGTGAAATAAACCATTCTTAATGCAATAATACATTGAAACACAGGCTCTCCCGTTCTGGAGATCTGTGGAGAGTTGAGTGTCCCTTTGTTGTCATTATTCTGTAGGTAGGTCCACTCTGATTTGAAGTGGTAGTACCTGTTAGGGTTTCCATCTATGGGTTAAATTGAAAAAAATAAGTTTGCAGAAAATGTGTTTAAATATGTGTTAATATTTAGAGAATTCTGATATTTTCAGGACTGTTGTCCTCATCTTTATTGTGGTATGTATAAACACAATGTTCAGGCCACTATAACCTCAGACCTTGTTTAGGTGTGTTTTTTAATTACCTTAAAAGTCATCACAGATGGTAACCTTGAATTCAAATTTTTAACTCCAAAACCAAAGTTAAAATTCAAAGGTTACATCTGATGATGAATTATTTTAAAGGTATTAAAAAAAACACCTTAAACAAGCCTGAGATTAAGTAGCCTGAACATTGTGTTTATACATACCACAATAAAGATGAGGACAACAGTCTGAAATATCAAAGGTAATAGCAGTTTTGTAAGAATAACAATTGTAGTATCTTGAAATGCAAAACAGCCTTGGTCCAGGATTTGAAATCAGGTTGACCGAGTCCATTACGTCCATGTACACTCACCTTCATTTGTGGGACTGGTTGATAACCATTACGCTATGATGAGGTGCACCAGGTCAAGTGTGTTTTTTGTTGTTTTTTTCTTTTTTTTCTTTTTCTTATTTTCCATAGTGTGTGTTCGGTGTGTTTGGGGGGGGGGGCAAATGTGTTCACCTGCAGAAATTCTCTTATTTGCTTTGTTCTGTCGTCAAGTTGTCTTTTCTGTTATTTTTCTTCTAAATGTCTTTCTTTAAATATGAAAAGATGTCTACGTACAAAGGAAGACAGGGAAATAAAGAGAGAAAAAGAGAAGAGAGAGAGAGAGAGAGAGAGATACGAAAGAGAGAGAGATACGAAAAGAGAGAGAGAGAGAGAGAGAGATACGAAAGAGAGAGAGAGAGAGATACAAAGAGAGAGAGAGAGCTACGAATGAGAGAGAAGAGAGAGAGAGCTACGAAGAGAGAGAGAGAGAGAGCTACGAAAGAGAGAGAGAGATGAGAGCTACGAAAAGAGAGGAGAGAGAGAGAGAGAGCTACGAAAAGAGAGAGAGAGAGAGAGCTACGAAAAGAGAGAGAGAAGAAAGAGAGAGAGAGAGAGACTACGAAAAGAAGAGAGAGAGAAGAGCCACGAAAAGAGAGAGAGAGAGGAGCTACGAAAGAGAAGAGAGAGAGAGAGCTACGAAAAGAGAGAGAGATACGAAAAGAGAGAGAGAGAGAGAGCTACGAAAAGAGAGAGAGAGAGAGAGCTAGAAAGAAAGAGACTACAAGAGAGAGAGAGAGAGAGCTACGAAAAGAGAGAGAGAGAGAGAGCTACCGAAAAAGAGAGATGAGAGAAGAGAGAGCTACGAAAAGAGAGAGAGAGAGAGAGGTGAGACAGAAATACAGAGATGAGAGGCGGAGGGAAGGAGAGAGAGGAGAGGGAGAAGATGAGATGGAGAGAGAGAAAGGGATACAGTGACATGAAAAGAGAGGGAGAGATAGAAAATCGAAAAGAAGAGAGAGAGGGAGGGAGGAAGTAGAGAGAAGAAGGGGAGAGTGAGACTGAGAGAGAAAAGAGAAGTGAAAGAAGAGAGAGACAGGGATACAAGGACATGAAAAGAGAGAGAGAAGAGAGGATGGTGAAACAGAAATACAAAAGAGAGAGGGGGGGAAGAGTGAGAGGGGAGAGAGAGAATGAGAGGAAAAAAGAGAGACAGACGAAATACAAGAGAGAGGAGGGGGAAACAAAAGAAAGAACGAGTATGTTAGAGAGAGACAAAGTTTGGTTTGCTTATTTTGTTTTATGGCATATCAACCTCAGTGGGTCATTTGAAGGCCACTAAATGTTTTGAAATAAATTTTAAATGGATACTCAATTTTTATAAACTCATGTTTTTCTATTAACCCATAGATGGGACCCTAACAGGTACTACCACTCCTGGTCAGAGTGACCTGGGAGCAATGGTGATGAAGGGGTGCTCCACATTCCCCAAACCTCCAAAACTGGAACTCACCATCAGATAGAGTTTAACGTCATTCCCGGACATGTAGACCCTCAGCACACGCCTTCTAGCACCCATATGATAAAAGGGTTGGGGCTTGCCATAAGGGCAATAGGGTTGGGAAATCATATAGGTGCTGTTTTTAATGTGTAAAGACAGACGGCCTCAACTCTTCCTGCCAAGTGTGAAGTTATGAAGACCTGTTCGTTGTTAGGCACTTTTCTCTTCCAAAATATCAAATACACTGATACCTTGACATACATTTACTTTTGGACTAATCCCTTGGGAAGGTATGAACCACTCATCACCCCAGCTATGGTTTAAATAGTACTACTACAGTCCTTCTACAAGGATAGCTTTGAAGGTTGATATGCCATTAACAAAGACACCTAACCCACCCCTGTTCTTTTCTAATACCCTTTGGAAAGGTATGAACTCCCTCATTCCCTCCAGCTATGGTTAAATAGCACCAATACTTTTATTCTAACAATGATGGCGTTGGTATTAAATAACCCACGAAGGTTGATATGCCATTTAAAAAAAATAAAAATAAAAAAATAAAAATCAAACCTTTCTTTTATTCTAATCCCCTGGGAAAGGTATTGACTCCCTCATTCCCCCAGCAATGGGTTAAATAGTAGCCCTAATGTTCTTCTATAAGGACGGCTTTTGGCATTAAATAACCACAAAGCTTGATATGCCATTAAACAAAGAAACTGAAAATTATCAAAGACAAATTGTTGTATACTTTGACTAACTGAAACTCTAAAGATTTTATTTTCTTCAAATCAAGCGCAGACACAGTGACCTACAGACGGTGACATTTCTAATAAAGATGACGGGTCTGTGGGTGGGGGTAGTGAATTAAACGGAAAAGGTATTGGCTGTCTAAACAGTTTTTGAGAGAGGATGTTTAGGTAATAGGCTTGACAAATAGTCGACAGAAATGACTAAAAAAAAATGTATCCTACACCTTAATTTGTTGGTGGGAGAGGCGGAGGTCTCTGTGGGTAGTGGCTAACATGCTGGACTGTGACATGGTAGTAAGCAAGTTTGGTTTGGTTTGTTTTATCGGCATATTCAACCTCAGTGGGTCATTTAATGCCGACAAAGTTTCAAAATAAATTCATTCTTAATGGATAATCAAATTTTGTTTAACAAGACTCAGTTTTTATATATATATAAGCTCTCTCCAATTTGTAAACATTTGAAATTTGGTAACCGTCGCTTTGTCGTTGAGGTATACATATTTAATCTTGGTTGGAATCGGTTGGCAACTCACGATACTTGCTAGCCATGAACATTGTTCTAAGCCAATTTCTATTTTTTTTAAATTTTTAAACCAAGTTTTTATTTCTAGAGGGTCATTCCATGTCAATTCACCAGGGCATTACACCCACCGCAGAATAAAATTTCTATCAGGTATAGCGTTAAAATAGTTGGATATTTGGATTTTACAATCCTGAAGCCGTACATACCAAATTTCAGAAATATTGGAAGGATTTTTTTTTTAAATTAAAAAAAAAAAAAAAAATACTGAGATTCTGCGACACAGCACAGCCTTAATTTAGAGGCAAAATAGGAAAATTATAAGCCCGCCCCCTCTAAAATTCGAACAGTAAGGTTTAACACAAAATAATTTGGCACACTTTCCTAACTCATAAAGGGGAACATTTGTGCCAAATTTCAAGTAATTCGGTGTCGGTGGGTGCAGATTTCAACTTTTTGCTCGTGTTTTGACATGGAATGACCAAGAACAAAATGTTTACGCCCAAAAATTGGTTTAAAGTTACTCGGCTTTCAGTGTTGAGTATTAAACACAAATATCGAACATTACAGGATAAGGTTGTTTGCATTTTCACATAGCATCAATACTCTTGAGAAAGATAAGTATCCAACTACTCTCCCTCCAGCTATGGGTAAATAGTAGGGCAGACTGGGTTTTTTTTAAATCTTGGTTAGGTAACCAGTCTAAGAGAAAGAAACATTTGAATTCAAACCAGTTAAACTCCACTTAAAAATTTACCTTGTATCACATCCTGCTCATTGGAGGGATTTCACATAGCATAAATACCCTTGGGAAAGGTAAGTATCCAACTACTCTCCCACCAGCTATGGGTAAATAATAGGGCAGACTTTTTTTTTTACTTTGCTTAGGTAACCAGTCTAAGAGAAGGAAAAATCTGAATTCAAACCTCTTAAACCCTGCTTAAAAACAGACCTTGTGTCACATCCTGCTCGTGTGGATTTGGTTTGGTTTTGTTTTACGGCATATCAACCTCAGTGGGTCATTTAATGCCGATAAAGTTTTGAAATAAATCAATTCTTAATGGATAATACAATAATTTTTTATAAATACATTTTTCTATTTAACCCATAGATGGGACCCTAACAGGTACTACCACTCCGGGTCAGAGTGGACCAGGGGGGAGGGCTCTTCGACCACCATCTAGCCCAAGATATGGCCAAAGTGGAGTATTGCAAGTCATGAACTGCTCATCCACCTGGGTTCTATCCTTAAGCATCACAAGTCGCCGGCTACGGCCAATATTGAATGGATGGAAGGAAGGATTTCTTTTTAAATTAAAAAAAAAAAAAAAAAAAAAAAAAATCACAGATTCTGCAACACGCACGGCCTTAATTTAAAGGCAAAATAGGAAAACTATAACCCCGCCCCCTCTAAAATCAGAAAAGTAAAGTTTAACACAAAATAATTTGGCAACCGATTTCACACAGAATAAAATAACTCTTAGTTGAACATGTCTATGTAATGTTAGATATATGTATTTACCAACCCCTCCAGACGATCTCCGCCCTGTCGGCTGGGGCATTAGAATGCACTGACTGCACCTCTGCAGAGGTGTAAGACTCCCCCAATGGGGCCACCTGTTGGCCGTGGGTGGCGACTTGTCATGTTTAAAGATAGAACTACTCTCCCACCAGCTATGGGTAAATAGTAGGGCAGACTGGGGTTTTTTTTTTTTACCTTGCTTAGGTAATTAGTCTAAGAGAAGGAAAAATCTGAATTCAAACCTGTTAAACTCCGCTTAAAAACTGACCTTGTGTCACATCCTGCTCGTGTGGAGGAGTTGGTAAATACGTATATCGAACATTACATAGACGTGTTCAACTAAGAGTTATTTTATTGTGTGTGGAATCGGTTGACAACTTGGTGTTTGCTGGCCATGAACTTTGTTCTAAACCAATTCTTATTTTATTCTTAATTCACATCTAAACCAAGTTTTTATTTCAAGAGCAAAATGTCTACACCCCAAAATTGGTTTAAAGTTACTGGTCTTTCTTTCTCTCCAACGGATATGAAATATTATACATGGTTTGAATGTTAAGAATTTAGAATTTTGATCTTGGCATTGAGAAACGTTTAATCTTAATATTGCTGGTTGGGGGGGGGGTTCATGTAAGTGGGCAGTGTAATAAGGAGTGAATTTAGGAAAAAAATATTATTAAGGTAATAGCAATAATTTTGATATTTCAGACTATTGTCTTCATCTTTATTGTGGTATGTATAAACACATTGTTCAGGCCACTGTAACCTCAGGTCTTGTTTAGGTGTGTTTTCTTATATCAAAGGCCTGGACATTGTGTTTATAAATACCACAATAAAAATATCCTTCTGGTATCGACACTAAACTGAAACACTAAAATACTTGGTTCCAGTTCTGAAGATCTGGGAAGTGTTGAGTATCCCTTAGTTGCCATTACTTTTAGGTCTACTCTGACCTGGAGGGGTATTACCTGTTAGGGTCCCATATATGGGTTAATAGATCATAAAATGAGTTTGCAGATAATGTGTTTAAATAAGTGTTAATATTTAGATGATTTTTGGTTTGGTTTGTTTTGTTTTGTTTTATGGCATATCAACTTCGGTGGGTCATTTAATGCCGACAAAGTTGTGAAATAAATCCATTCTTAATGCATAATACATTGAAACACTAGGCTCCCGTTCTGGAGATCTGTGGAGAGTTGAGTGTCCCTTTGTTGTCATTATTCTTAGGTAGGTCCACTCTGATTTGAAGTGGTAGTACCTGTTAGGGTTCCATCTATGGGTTAAATTGAAAAAAATAAGTTTGCAGAAAATGTGTTTAAATATGTGTTAATATTTAGAGAATTCTGATATTTCAGACTGTTGTCCTCATCTTTATTGTGGTATGTATAAACACAATGTTCAGGCCACTATAACCTCAGACCTTGTTTAGGTGTGTTTTTTAATTACCTTAAAGTCATCATCAGATGGTAACCTTGAATTCAAATTTTTAACTCCAAAACCAAGTTTAAATTCAAGGTTATCATCTGATGATGAATTATTTTAAAGGTAATTAAAAAAAACACCTAAACAAGGCCTGAGATTAAGTAGCCTGAACATTGTGTTTATACATACCACAATAAAGATGAGGACAACAGTCTGAAATATCAAAAGGTAATAGCAGTTTTGTAAGAATAACAAATTGTAGTATCTTGAAATGCAAACAGCCTTGTCCAGGATTTGAAATCAGGTGACCGAGTCCATTACGTCCATGTACACTTCACCTTCATTTGTGGGACTGGTTTGATAACCATTACGCTATGATGAGGTGCACCAGGTCAAGTGTGTTTTTTGTTGTTTTTTCTTTTTTTTTTTCTTTTTCTTATTTTCCATAGTGTGTGTTCGGGAGTTGTGTGGGGGGGGGGGCAAATGTGTTCACCTGCAGAAATTCTCTTATTTGCTTTGTTCTGTCGTCAAGTGTCTTTTCTGTTTATTTTTCTCCTAAATGTCTTTCTTTAAATATGAAAAGATGTCTACGTACAAAGGAAGACAGGGAAATGAAAGAAGAGAAAAAGAGAGAGAGAGAGAGAGAGAGAGAGATACGAAAAGAGAGAGAGATACGAAAAGAGAGAGAGAGAGAGAGAGAGATACGAAAAGAGAGAGAGAGAGAGATACAAAGAGAGAGAGAGAGCTACGAAGAGAGAGAGAGAGAGAGAGCTACGAAGAGAGAGAGAGAGAGCTACGAAAAGAGAGAGAGAGAGAGAGCTACGAAAAGAGAGAGAGAGAGAGAGAGAAAAGAGAGAGAGAGAGAGAGCTACGAAAAGAGAGAGAGAGAGAGAGAGAGAGAGAGAGCTACGAAAGAGAGAGAGAGAGAGACGAAAGAGAGAGAGAGATACGAAAAGAGAGAGAGATACGAAAAGAGAGAGAGAGAGAGAGCTACGAAAAGAGAGAGAGAGAGAGAGCTACGAAAGAGAGAGAGATACGAAAAGAGAGAGAGAGAGAGAGCTACGAAAAGAGAGAGAGAGAGAGAGCTACGAAAAGAGAGAGAGAGAGAGAGAGAGCTACGAAAAGAGAGAGAGAGAGAGAGGTGAGACAGAAATACAGAGAGAGAGGAGGAGGGAGGAGAGAGAGGAGGAGGGAAGAAGTGAGAGTGGAGAGAGAGAAAGGGATACAGTGACATGAAAAGAGAGGGAGAGATAGAAATACGAAAAGAGAGAGAGAGGGAGGGAGGGAAGTAGAGAGAAGGGGAGAGGAGAGTGAAGAGAGAAAATGAGAGGAAAGAAGAGAGAGACAGGGATACAAGGACATGAAAAGAGAGAGAGAGAGAGGAGGTGAAACAGAAATACAAAGAGAGAGAGGGGGAGGGAAGAAGTGAGAGGGGAGAGAGAGAATGAGAGGAAAAAAGAGAGACAGACAGAAATACAAAGAGAGAGAGAGGGGGGAAACAAAAGAAGAGACAGTATGTTAGAGAGAGACAAAGTTTGGTTTGGCTTATTTTGTTTTATGGCATATCAACCTCAGTGGGTCATTTGAGGCCAGCAATGTTTTGAAATAAAATTTTTAATGGATACTCAATTTTTATAAACTCATGTTTTTCTATTTAACCCATAGATGGGACCCTAACAGGTACTACCACTCCTGGTCAGAGTGAACCTGGGAGCAATGGTGATGAAGGGGTGCTCCACATTCCCCAAACCTCCAAAACTGGAACCTCACCATCAGATAGAGTTTAACGTCATTCCCTGGACATGTAGACCCTCAGTCACCGCCTTCTAGCACCCATATGATAAAAAGGGTTGGGGCTTGCCATAAGGGCAATAGGGTTGGGAAAATCATATAGGTGCTGTTTTTAATGTGTAAAGGACAGACGGACCTCAACTCTTCCTGCCAAGTGTGAAGTTATGAAGACCTGTTCGTTGTTAGGCACTTTTCTCTTCCAAAATATCAAATACACTGATACCTTGACATACATTTACTTTTGGACTAATACCCTTGGGAAAGGTATGAACCACTCATCACCCCAGCTATGGTTTAAATAGTACTACTACAGTCCTTCTACAAGGATAGCTTTGAAGGTTGATATGCCATTAAACAAAGACACCTAACCCAACCCCTGTTCTTTTCTAATACCCTTTGGAAAGGTATGAACTCCCTCATTCCCTCCAGCTATGGGTTAAATAGCACCAATACTTTTATTCTACAATGATGGCGTTGGTATTAAATAACCCACGAAGGTTGATATGCCATTTAAAAAAAAATAAAAAAAAAAAAATAAAAATCAAACCTTTCTTTTATTCTAATGCCCTTGGGAAAGGTATGAACTCCCTCATTCCCTCCAGCAATGGGTTAAATAGTAGCCCTAATGTTCTTCTATAAGGACGGCTTTGGCATTAAATAACCCACAAAGGTTGATATGCCATTAAACAAAGAAACTGAAAATTATCAAAGACACAATTGTTGTATACTTTGACTAACTGAACTCTAAAGATTTTATTTTCTTTCATCAAATCGCGCAGACACAGTGACCTACAGACGGTGACATTTTCTAATAAAGATGACGGGTCTGTGGGTGGGGGGTAGTGAATTAAACGGAAAAGGTATTGGCTGTCTAAACATGTTTATTTTAGGAGTAGGATGTTTATAATAGGCTTGACAAATAGTCGACAGAAATGACTAAAAAAAAATGTATTCCTACACCTTAATTTGTTGGTGGGAGAGGCGGAGGTCTCTGTGGGGTAGTGGCTAACATGCTGGACTGTGACATGGTAGTAAGCAAGTTTGGTTTGGTTTGTTTTACGGCATATCAACCTCAGTGGGTCATTTAATGCCGACAAAGTTTCAAAATAAATTCATTCTTAATGGATAATCAAATTTTGTTTACAAACTCAGGTTTTTCTATTTAACCCATAGATGGGACCCTAACAGGTACTACCACTCCATGTCAGAGTGGACCAGGAAGCAATGGTGATGAAGGAGTGCTCCACATTCCCCAAACCTCCAGTACTGGAACCTCACCATCAGATAGAGTTTAACGTCATTCCTAGGACATGTAGACCCGCAGTCACCGCCTTCTAGCACCCATATGATAAAAAGGGGTTGGGGCTTGCCATAAGGGCAATAGGGTTGGGAAAATCATATAGGAGCTAGGGCTTGATGTGACCAGCTGATTGATCGGAGGAGGCCTCTCCGACCGCCCGTCTAGCCTAAGTAAGAATCAAAGTGGTGTATTGCAAGTCATGGACTGCTCATCCACCAAGACTCTGCGGCCAACAGGTGGCCCCATTTGGGGGAGTCTTACCCCTATGCAAAGGTGCAGTCAGTGCATTCTAACGCCCCACCGACAGGGCGGTAAGCAATTTTGAACTCCAATCATATTAGTATGTTCACTTTCGGACATACTCTTGGGAAAGGTATGAATCAAATTTCAGCTTTAAATAACCCATAAGGAGTTGGTATGCCAAGCAAATGAACTAAATATAAAGATTTGTGATTACAATCAAACATTATATTAAATAACCCAGAAGGAGTTGATATGCCTTTAAATAAATAAACCAAACCAAATATAATTAGTTATGATTATAAGCAAACCTTTACAAAGTAATCAAATTTTGGCATAAAATAACCCATAAGGAGATGATATGCCGTTAAATAAGCTAAACCATACCTTAACAAATGAATAAATTTTTGGCCTTAAATAACCCATAAGGAGTTGATATGCAATTAAATGAATAAACCAAATCAAACCTAATTTAAATAGTTATTATTGTAATCAAATATTTAGAAATTAATCAAATTTTTGGCATTAAATAACCCATAAAGAGTTGATATACCATTAAACAAATAAACTAAACTAAATATAATTAGTTATGATTACAATCAAACATTTACAAATGAATCAAATTTTGGCCTTAAATAACCCATAAGGAGTTGATATGCCATTAAATGAATAAACCAAATCAAACCTAATTTAAATAGTTATGGTTGTAATCAAATATTCAGAAATGAATCAAATTTTGGCAGAAAAAAACCCATAAGGAGTTGATGTGCCATTCAACAAATAAACCAATCCCAGTACCTCCTCTATTTTTAGCAATTTGTGTTTCTGGATATAAAGTGAGGGATCATTTTGGTATTAAGACAAAGTTATGAATTGATCCCCCATTTCTTGACCATGTATCATATTCCATTTACTTTTATAATTGAGTATATTCTAAAACAGTTTATGTATGATTTAAAAAAGATTGCGATTTAATTTTGAAGTATAAAAAGGATTTAGTAAGCAAAGTCGTCAGGGTGGCCTAATGTCGATATCAGCCAGACAGCGAGGGAGTCTATCCCCTTTTCACTAGCGCTAGACCAAGGAGATTATTTTGGCGTCTGAGGTGGAGCGCCACACCTACCATCAGCTCCTCACTTTACCACACAGATTCCTGTTCTACTCATATGTTGAGTTGGCGAGGGCCAGTATCAAACCAGGAGCCTTGTGGTTCCTAGCCGAACGCTCTACCGACTGAGCTTAACCGAACCTACAGGGATTTAATTATAATCAAACATTTAGAAATGGGTTATTTCCTAGTTGAGTAACATGATATTACAGAGTGAACCAACCAGAAAAAACTGAGTCCAAATTATTTATTTTCCCATTAAATTAACCCTAAACCCCAACCCTAACCCTCGTTGGACTTTTAAAAAAATTAAAATTAAGTTTTATTACAAAATTTGTGGGTTCTGTTTTTTCTGGGTCACCCTGTAATATGTTACTCAACTAGGAGGGCTTATGGGTAGGGGTTAGGGTTGGGGTTGGGGTTGGAGTTTAGGGTTAGTTTAATGGGAAAATAAATAATTTGGGTTCTGTTTTTTCTGGGTCACCCTGTAATATCATGTTACTCAAATAGGAAATAACCAAGAAATGAATCAAATTTTGGCATTAAATAACCCATAAGGAGTTGATATGCTGTTAAGCCTGTTATTCAGTAATAATGGATCTGCAAGACAAGCTTGCTAACCATTATACCATGATAGTCCAAAAATGAAAAAAAGCATTTAAAGTTTGTGTTTATAGTTGAAGCGGGGGAAGGGGAAGGTTTTATTGCTTATCAGAAACGTTTTTGGTGTGTCTGAGTTATCAAACAATCAAATTTTGGCATTAAATAACCCATAAGAAGTTGATATGCCATTAAACAAATTAGTCACACCAGACCAAACCAATTTGTAAATAGTTATGATTATAAGCAAACCTTTACAAATGAATTAAATTTTGGCATTAAATAACCCATAAGGAGTTGATATGCTGTTAAACAAATAAACTAAACCAAAAAGGTTTGATTATATTCAAACATTTAAAAATGAATCAAATTTTGGCATTAAATAACCCATAAGGAGTTGATATGTCGTTAAATAAAGCATCCAACAAATCATTTAGGATTTGAGTCAATTTCCTGTGACGTTAACCGTCAAGCCACATGGACAAAGACACGTTGGATGATTTTTATGTTGTTGAGAATTACAGAAAGACCAATAAACGATTGGAATGTATTGTTTATAAAATGCTATAAAAAGAACAGACAGGTTTTCTTTCTTGAAAAATGTTAACAAAAATACACATAAGGACACGTCATTTTAAGAAAGTGTGTGTGTATCTAATACATACGAGTATATATCTATATATATATATATATATGTGTGTGTATATATATATATATATATATATATACATACACACACACACACACACACACACATATATATATAGATATATATATATATATATATATTTATTCTTTGTTGGGGTACCAAGTTTCTTGATACAAGGTGATTCTAGGCTGGTCCTATTTTCTACCAGTAGTTTGTTGTAGAGTTCAAGTTCCGTATGAGAGCTCAATGTTTAATTTTTATAAACAGAGCAAATTTATTTGTGAATAAAAAGGCCTTCATGGTATTTAAGGCCTTTTTATTCACAAATATATATATATATATATATATATATATATATATTTATATATATATATAAAAGTAAAGTAGTCAGGGTGATCTATTGTCGATATCAGCCAGACATCGAGGGAGTATATCCCCTTTTCACTAGTGCTAGACCAAGGAGTTTCTTTTGGCAATGGAGCGCCACACCTACCCTCAGCTCCTCAATTTACCACACAGATCCCTGTGCTACTCATATGCTGAGTTGGCGAGGTTTGTTTGTTTGTTTTGTTTTACGGCATATCAACCTCAGTGGGTTATTTAATGCCGATAAAGTTTTGAAATAAATCAATTCTTAATGGATATTACAATTTTTTTATAAATACATTTTTCTATTTAACCCATAGATGGGACCCTAACAGGTACTACCACTCCGGGTCAGAGTGGACCAGAGAGCAATGGTGATGAAGGGGTGTTCCACATTCCCCAAACCTCCAAAACTGAGACCTCACCATCAGATAGAGTTTAACGTCATTCCCAGGACATGTAGACCCACAGCCACCGCCTTCTAGCACTCATATGATAAAAAGTGGTTGGGGCTTGCCTAAGGGCAGTAGGGTTGGGAAAATCACATAGGTGCTAGGGCTTGACGTGACCAGCCGATTGATCGGAGGGGGCCTCTCCGACCGCCCGTCTAGCCCAAGATAGGGCCAAAGTGGAGTATTGCAAGTAATGAACTGCTCATCCACCTGGGTTCTATCCTTGAGCATCACGGGTCGCCACCCACGGCCAACAGGTGGCCCCATTGGGGGAGTCTTACCCCTCTGCAGAGGTGCAGTCGGTGCATTCTAACGCCCCAGCCGACAGGGCGGGAGTTGGTGAGGGCCAGTATCGAACCAAGAACTTTGTGGTTCCTAGTTCGATGGTCTACTGACTGAACTAAACCAGCCCTTATATATATATATATATATATATATATATATATATATGATAAAGAAGATGACATACCAGAGAATCAAATATCAATTTAATCACAATATTGACGGTCAATACAAATATTAACATTAACTGCATTTTTCACTTCCGCAATTGCTTGTAATTAATCAATATCTTGATTAATTCATTACAATTAACCTTGAAGATCCTTTATGGCGAAACTTGAGTAGGTTATTTCTATATACACCTTTTTACTATATATGTAAGTTAGGGTAGTGTAAACATGGAGTCAACAGCACTTGATTACTGACAGTTTCTCTCATCTATGTGATTTGATTCTTGTGGGTCCATTGACTCAGGACCGGATACCAATAATCTGTGAGTTAACCAAAACCAATATCAGATTAATTGATCTTATTATATAGGATTTCCCTAACCCTTTAGTTCTTTTTATCAAACTCTTAAAAGCAATAATCTTATTATAATGGAGATTGTGTGTTTTTCTGTCTGTAACCGAAACTATATTACTAATCGAGTCACAATTAACATAGTTATTTACATCACATTCTCCATGATTTTATTTATATTTAAACCTCAATTATTAATAAAATTGCTTCACCTTATTATTAGTGTTGTCCATATCTATGTACTATTAACATGCTATTGTATTTATATATACAAAAATAACGGTTTGCAGTGTGAATGGGAAGGCTAATTTGCATATTGATATTAAAAATGTGATTTTATTAAATATGTGCTAAGTATTATTGATTTCTAACTGTTTGGTTTTATTTTAATGAATATAAGCAAAAATCTTTTCAATGAATCTTAAATGAAATCCATTAACAAGAAAAAATAAGTGTAATTTTATTCTTTATTTCCTAATTTAACTAAATAGTTCTGTTCCAAATCTTTTTATCTGCATTCTTATTCAGTTTCATTAGCCTTTGTAATTTAATATGATATTTTATTATATTAAAACTTAGATACTTGCACCCGGAGGGTGCATATATTTGCTAGTAAAAGTAATGATTAAATTATGAATTTAGCCATGAATAATTTACTTGCTATAAATTTACAATGCGATAAATTTACTGTATGTCAGACTAAGTTGAATTTCAGGAAAATAACAACAAATATACAATAAATGTTTTATCAACAAATTTGGAAATTTTCCCTTTCTGGATTCAATGCTGAACTGGATTGTGTAATCTTTATTGACTCAGGACCGGATACCAATAATTTGTGAGTTAACTGAAACCAAAACCAATATCAGATTAATTGATCTTATTATATAGGATTTCCCTAACCCTTTAGTTCTTTTTATCAAACTCTTAAAAGCGATAATGAAAATCTGAATTTAGCCGTGAATAATTTACAATAAGATAAATTTATCAAAATTGCCCCAAAAATAAAGAAATTACAGAATTTCTTCTTTTGAATTGGTTTGTGATTTGACATTTTTTGTGGAAAATCATGTCCACTTTTGTACCCCTAATTTACACATAACTTTTGAACCACTGGGAATATTTGCATAATTCAAACTGTTTTGAACTCCTTTTACACAGCTCTAATATAAATTAAATGAATAAATATTTAAATAATTAAATAACAATAACCTCAACAAAACAAAACAAAAAAAATGAGAATGCTACATGGTAAATTTGGCAGTTAATTGATTGGGCTGAACTTGCACAAAGGTGTCAACATTAGGGTGACCCAGAAAAAACAGAACCCACAAATTTTGTAATAAAACTGTTAGTTTTAACTATGGGGGTCTAGGATTCGGATTAGGGTTAGTGTTTAGAGTTAGTTTAATGGGAAAATGAATAAATAATTTGGGTTCTGTTTTTTCTGGGTCATCCTGTATATCGGTGACCCAGAAAAACAGAACCCACAAATTTTGTAATAAAACTTAATTTTATCTAGGGGGGTTTAGGGTTAGGGTTAGGGTTAGGGTTTAAAGTTAGTTTAATTGGAAAATAAATTAATTTGGGTTCTGTTTTTTCTGGGTCACCCTAATTTTGACACCTTTGTGCAAGTTCAGCCATTGATTCTATCTGATTAATTAATCTTATAATATAGTCTTACCTAATATAGACTTGAGCTCTTTATTATTAAATTTTTGAAAGCAATGATTAAATTTCGGAATTTAGCTGTGAATAATTCACCTGCTATAAATTTACTGCGTGTCAGTCTAAGTCGAAGTTTAACAGATAACGTACAAATATACGATAAATGTTTTGTCAAACAAAAAGAGAAAAAAAGACAAGAAAAATGAAAATAAAAGTCTAATGCAAATCACGAAAAGAATGTTTTGTTTTTAATTTCTGTTGGTCACAGATGTCCAATGACGGGGGTTGGGGGTTGGGGACAAAACAAATACGAGAAATGGAAGTTCATTTCAAATACTAAATTAAACATAAATAACCAAAATGATTCCATAATCTTCATGAATAAATGAATGTTTTTATAAACAAATACGTCAAATATTACCTGCCATCTTGTTATGCAATATACGGACATGAAATAGCTGGAAAGGAACATAGATGCCAAGTCACAGAGTAATGGTTAATAAGCTAGTCCAACAGATCACCAAAATTAATAGAGAGGTTGATCCTCACTGGGTGCCAAAATACTTATGAAAAAGCTAGAAAGGAACATAGCTGTTAAGTCACAGAAATTCAAGCATGATTTTACAACAGGTAATAACTACATAGACTACACTACTCAATTCTCTCTCCCTCACTTTCTTCTTCTTTCAAAGGAACATAGCTGCAAAGTCACAGAAATTCAAACATGATTTTATAACAGGTAATGACTACATAGACTACACTACTCAATTCCCTCACTTTCTTCTTCTCTAAAAGGAACATAGCTGCCAAGTCACAGATTAATGTTTAACAAACTAGTCCAACAGATCACCTAAATTAACAGAGAGGTTGATCCTCACTGGGTGCCAAAATACTTATGAAAAAGCTAGAAAGGAACATAGCTGCTAAGTCACAGAAATTCAAGCATGATTTTACAACAGGTAATAACTACATAGACTACACTACTCAATTCTCTCTCTCACTTCTTCTCTCAAAGGAATATATATATCAAGTCACAGAGTTAACAAGCTAGTCTAACGGATCACCAAAATTAATCGAGAGTTTAATACACACAAGGAACATAGCTGCTAAGACACAGAAATTCAAATATGATTTTATAACAGGTAATAACTACATAGACTACACTACTCAATTCTCTCCCCCTCACTTTCTTCCTCTTTCAAAGGAACATAGCTGCAAAGTTATAGAGTAATGGTTAACAAGCTAGTCCAACAAATCACCTAAATTAAGGGAGAGTTTGATCCTCACTAGGTGCCTTATGAAATAGTTAGAAAGGAACATAGCTGTAAAGTTCCAGAAATTCAAACATGATTTTATAACAGGTAATAACTACATAGACTACACTACTCAATTCTCTCTCAGTTTCTTCTTCTTCTCTCAAAGGAACATAGATGCCAAATCAGGGAGTAATGGTTAACAAGCTAGTCCAACAGATCACCAATATTAATGGAGAGTTGATTCTTACAAGGAACATAGCTGCTAAGTCATTCCCTGGACATGACGACCTTCAGACACCGCCTTCTAGCACCCATTTGATAAAAAGGGGTTGGGACTTGCCATAACAGCAAAATGGTTGGGGCAATCATATAGGTGCTAGGGGTTGACATGACCAGCCGGATGATCAGAGGGGTCCTCTCCAACCACCCGTCTAGCCCAAGTAAAGGCCAAAGTGGAATGTTGCATATCATAGACTGCTCAACCACCTGGGTTCCATCCTTAAGCATCACGGGTTGCTACCCATGGCCAACAGGTGGCCCCATTTGGGGGAGTCTTATCCCTCAGTAGAGGTGCAGTCGGTTTATTCTAAAGCCCCAGCTGACAGGGCTGTGACGGAATCTGGTGAGCCCACGTTACCAATTACATACACTAGTAATGTGCAATTCTATTAGTTTGGCCTGCGGCGCACTCTCTCTCTATGCGTTGGTGCATTTTTATTCTGCTCAAGGGAAGGTGGTCTAATGAGTGAGCATTCTCCAACTCCCGACACATTTCTGGGGGCAATTTATCATTATGTGACCCCTATTTTGCAGTTCTAACATGGTTAAATCCTACTTGTCAGACCTGAATTCCACCCTTTGTATGTCACCCCGCCCAAAAAAAACAAAACAAAAAAAACCTAAAAATCAAGGAATTAACCGAATTTAATGAAATTTTCAGTGTTGATACATTAATGAATAAAAGATATAATGCACCAGTTATTTTATTAAAAAACTTGTACATTTTTTCAGGTCAGTTAACTTTGAACCACGTATCCCTGAGGCGTAACACAGATTCACAAACATACGTGGTTCAAAGTTAATTGACCTGAAAAAATATAAAAGTTTTTAAATAAAATAACTGGTGCATTATATTGTTTATTCATTAATATATCAACACTGAAAATTTCATTAAATTCAGTTAATTCCCTGATTGTTGGTATTTTTAAAATTTTTTGGCGGGGTGATATACGATGGTGGATTTCATGTCCGTTAAGTAGGATTTAACCTCCAACATTATATGTGACTATCTCTGTTGTATATCAATGGCTGATGGAAGCGCGTGGTGTAATGGTTAAAGTCATGGAAAATGGACTCATCACCCCGAGTTCAAATCATGGACGTGGTAATTACATTTGACTTAGCGCTAATACCCTTGGGAAAGGTATGAATCCTACTCTCCCACCAGCTATGGGTAAATAGTAGGGCAGACTGGGCTCTTTAACCTTGGTTAGGCAACCGGTCTAGGAGAAGGGAAACTCTGAATTCAAACCTGTTAAACTCCGCTTAAGAAATTGACCTTGTGTCGCATCCTGCTCGTGTGGAGGGCTTCGTAAATATATATATCACTGTCTGAATGTTTCTATGTTCCCCTATATGGTCGCCTCTAACTCTGGGTAATCAAAAAGAAAGTTTTTATCGTTGAGTTGACAGTTCCATTTGAAGAAAATCTGGATTGGGCCCATCAGCGTAAGTTGGAAAAATATGAAGACCTATGTGAACAATGCGTCAGAAACGGATGGATAACAGATGTATTTCCCATTGAGGTCGGATGTCGGGGGTTTATTGCCAACTCAACCTCGGCATTTTTGTCTAAACTTGGACTTCTCCACCAGACAAGAGGAAATACTTAAAAAAGATTCAGGAGAAAGCTCTAACCGCATCAGCGTGGATATGGCAGTCCTATATTGTGACATCAAACCGACAAAGTCTGGTGGTATCGTGAGATACTGCTGGGGCGCTCTGGGTTAGTGGTAATGATGATTCGGCCCCGAAACCATGCCTGAACCCAGAGTCATCATCTGATGAAGGCTTTGTTGGTTGCAATGCTACTGTGTAAATAGCAGTCATTGTATGAAGATTATTGGGCCTAATCACAATGCCTTTGTTTTTGTTTTTTTTTCAACAGAACTATCCCTACTTTTTTTTCAAGACCTTGCTTCTCCAAAATGGTAAATGCTAGAAGAATTATGACAAATCGTCATTCCAATTTGGCAAGATGCTGACCAAAAGATCAAGTGGTCATCTAAAAAAGACATTAACACAATAAAATTATTGGTCACTTAGTAGAGACACATTTACATTACAGAGAGGAAAAAAGCTTTGGTCAATTGGACAGAGAAGTGGGGGGTACTTAAGAGATTCTTTTTTCCTTTCAAGATGAATCAGCTTGAAAAAGAAAAATACAAAATGTATAGGGGGTTCCCATAGCATAATGGCTAAGAGAGAAATATTGCATTCTAACACCCTAGCGGACAGAATGGCCTTGGGAAAGGTATGCATCCAATTATTCTCCCATCAGCTATAGGTAAATAGTAGGGCAGACTGAGTACTTTAACCTTGGTATGGCAACCAGCCTAGGAGCAGGAAAACCCTGAATTGAAACCTGTTAAACTCCACTTAAGAAATTAACCATGTGTCACATCCTGCTCGTACTGAAGGGTTGGGTGAATAGTTTGGTTTGGTTTGGTGGCATATCAACCTCAGTGGGTCATTTAATGCCAATAAAGTTTTGAAATAAATCAATTCTTAATGGATAATACATTTTTTTATAAATACATTTTTCTATTTAACCCATAGATGGGACCCTAACAGGTACTACCACTTCGTTGGGTGAATGTATCAAGAGATTTGAAATATTTTCTTCCCAAGAATACGTTTTTTGGTGGGTGGTGGTGGATATCAAACTAACACTTCAAAAAAGAAAGTTATCTAAAATTATCACAAATAAAATTCAAATATGCATTTAAACATGGTTAACTCATCGAGTATTGCATATTCAACTAACCGGCAGTTTTTCTAAAGACAAATTTATGTTTGGTTTAGTTGGTTGGATTTTACGGCATGTCAACCCTTGTTGGGTTATTTTTTATGCCAAAGACATCTTGATTTATTCCTTGTTGGTTGGTTGGATTTTAAGGGCATGTCAACCCTTGTTTGGTTATTTTATGCTGGAGATCATTTGTTTGGTTCATTCTTGGTTGGTTGGATTTTATGGCATGTCAACCCTTGTTGGGTTATTTTATGCTAAAGACATTTTGTTCTATTTATGCTTGATCAGTATTCAAATTTTTTTTTCAACACTTTTTTTTAACTAATTTTTTTCTATGGGACCCTAAAAAGGTACTACCACTCCGGGTCAGAGTGGACCTGGGAGTAATGGCAATGAAGGGGACTCCACATTCTCCAAAGCTCCAAAATGGAACTTCACCATTAGATGCAGTTTAACATCATATTCGGGACACTAAGACCCTCAGTCACCGCCTTCTAGCAAATATGATAAAAAGGATTGGGTTTGTTTTGGTTGGTTTGTTGGGTTTTACGGCATGTCAACCCCTTGGGTTATTTTATGCCGAATACTTCTTTTGGTAATTTGGTATTCAAAAATGTTTAATGCCGACAAAGTTTTGAAATAATTTCATTTTTAATGGATAATACAATTTTGTTTATCAACTCATGTTTTTTTATTCAACCCGTAGATAGGACCCTAACAGGTACTACCACTCCGGTTCAGAGTGGACCAGGGAGCAATGGTGACGAAGGGGTGCTCCACATTCTCCAAAACTGGAACCTCACCATCAGATAGAGTTTAACGTCATTCCCAGGACATGAAGACCCTCAGCCACCGCCTTCTAGCACCCATATGATAAAAAGTGTTGGGGCTGGTCATAAAGACAAAAGAGTTGGGACAATTATATAGGTGCTAGGGCTTGATGTGACCAGCCGATTAACCAGAAGCAGCCTCTCCGACCACCCCTCTAGCCTAAGTAAGGGCTAAAGTGGAGTATTGCATTTCATGGACTGCTCATCCACCTGGGTTCCATCCTCTAAGCATCACAGATTGCCATCCATGGCCAACAGGTGGCCTCATTCGGGAGAGGGTCTTACCCCTCTGCAGAGGTGCAGTCGTAGTATTCTTCTGCACCAGCCAACAGGACAGAAGACAAGTTTAAAGTAAATAGACAAATTTTAAAATGACAATGTTATGATATACAGTAGTACCTTGACTTGGTTAGCATCGTTTCGGCTGTGAAAGACGATGGCTTAGTGTCCAAAAATTTTAATTTAGTTTTTTTTTTTCCACAGACATGGCTGGAATCAGTATTTATATTGTAACTTCACTGTAAGTCATTTTGTATATATTTTAGTTGTTATTTACTAAGCTTTGCTAAGATATGGTACACAGGCCTCAGGTTGCTTAAGAGGTCACCCATCCGAATATTGAACAGGTTCATCACTGCTTAACTTCACTGACCAGAACCAGTATTTTTATTGTAACTTCAATGTAAGTCATCTTGTATATATTTTAGCCGTTATCTACTAAGCTTTGCTAAGATATGGTACACAGGCCTCAGGTTGCTTACATAGTCACCCATCTGAATATTGAACAGGCTTATCACTGCTTAGCTTCACTGACCTGGCCAGAACCAGTATTTTTATAGGTTCATTACTGCTTAACTTCACTGATCTAGCAGAAACCAGTTCTTTTATTTTAACTTCACCGTAAGTCATCCATACATCTTATAAAGGACAGTTGTGTGTACGTATGTCCAGAGGAAACTACAAAAATAAAACAATTAATGACAAAGTAAATATATATACCCATTCACTATCACCAGAGTTTGCTTTTTGTGCAAAAAATAATGAAGATTCTATTTATATTCGTGAAGATATTTAGAAATTAAAATAGCAAAAGAAGGTAAAGTTATTGGTTGCGTTTGTGATGAAAACATAAATCAATTATATAAGACCAAAACAATCAATGGATCTGCGAGACTAATCTTTTTATTATACCCCTCTCTACCCAGGTGTCGCCGGGTAGCTGCTTCTAGTCTTGTATATATTTCAGTTGTTATTTACTAAATTTTGGGACCAAGTCACCAACAGGCACCCCAGCCCAGATCAGTTTTGAAAGGAACTGAATTTTGCTTTTCACCGGTTGTTAGTAAACAAAATCAACAGCCGATAAAAACCAAAGATGTTTTTATACTAAAATAGTTTTTGATTTTAATAAAATAAAAAAAATGAGTTATTTCATGTGGTTGTTGTTAGCTTATGTGAAAACATTAATTTTGCACTAAAAGGTAAACTAATATTGTTATTTAAAAAAAAAAAAAAACTTAAAACGAAAGCCACGTTTATTTATTTTCCATGTGCCTCTATGGATAGTTAATAAAAAAGATTTCGCTATCAAATTTTAATTCTAAAATAGGGTTAGGGTTAGCAGTTATTATTATAACCTTATAATATACTTTTTATGGTAAGCCACATACTATAAGAGAGACATGATTAGATAGGCCACATTCAAAAGGTAGACCACATACTATAATGGTACAAAAAAAATCTCTTTAATATAAAAACATGTCTTTCATTCATAGTTTTATAATTCTTTTTAAAAATGCTATCGAAATAACAACTTCAACATGAAATAACTTTTTAAAAAGTGCGTCTAAAAATCGTCTGTTAACAAACAACCGGAATTTGACAGTGAAAAGCAAAACATGTCCTTTTGAATCTAGGTCTCACCTGGGGTGCTTATTAGTTACTTGGTCCAAATTTTCCTTAATTGTGTTACAGTACTTTCTGTCGCTTAAATGGTCACCCATCAAAGTATTGAACAGGCTCATCACTGCTTAACTTCATGAATCTAGCAGAAACCAGTACTTTTATTTTAACTTCACCATAAATCATGTTGAATATATTTTAGTTGTTATTTATTAAACATTGCCGAGATATGGCACACAGGTTGTTTACAGTACCTGCTTTTCTTAAGTGATCACCCATCTAAATATTGAACAGGCTCATCACTGCTTAACTTCACTGACCTAGCAGAAACCAGTACTTTTAACTTCACCATAAGTCATCTTGTATACATTTTAATCATTTATTAAGTGTTGCTGAGATACGGCACACAGGTTGTTTATAGTACCTGCTGTTGCTTAAGTAGTCACTCATGTGAACACTGAACAGGTTCATTGGTGCTTAATATTAGTGATTCGCGGGAATCTATGTTATCACCGTGATACGGTTACAGTTGTTATTTAATAAGTTTTGTTAAGAATATAACACACGGGCCACAGGTTGCTTACAGTACCTGCTGTTGCTTAAGTGATCACCTTTCGAAATATTGAACAAGCTTATCATTGCTTAACTTGGGTGAAAATGTTATTTACAAAAATAAATACAGTAGTTAGGTTAAGACAGATCTAAGTGACAGTTATCTCTGGATTCCGGGTTCAATCCTGAGTAGAGGCAGTAACATAGAAAAATAATTAACACAACTCCTACCCCCAGCTATGGTTAGCGGAATGAGAACAGGATACCCCCGTGGATTGAATAAAGGGTTAGGTTCGAAGTTCTGTGATGGCTCCCAATTACAAAAAGAAGGTTCCAGAGTTCAAAAAGAAGGTTCCAGAGAAGAAATACCTGAAGAAGGCCGGAAGGTATATCGGCCGAAACGTTGTACAAATAACAAAGATGAGGACAATAGACCGAATAATACGGATGAAATGATCAGACATTGGGATGGGGGTGTTTGTGTTTTTCACTTGGGATATTCTAAGTCGGCTTTAAGCCATGGAGAGACTAGGGTAGTGTGGTGAATGGAGGCTGCGGAAGGTAAAAGACATAAGTATCTATTTGTATGGATTGGTCAGTGAATGTTTCAAGCCAAATAGAATAAGGACTAGCTATGACCAGTTTTGTCACGCATACCCCCCCCGACAAAAATCTTGGGCTATATGTTCAGGTTTAAGCTGCGCTTTTGTATCTATTCCAAAATAAAGTGGGGTTGCATTTCAATTTTTCGGTAATTTATGAGGAAGTGCGTCCCGGTCTCCTGCCTCAAAAATTGCTACCCGGTAACAACCCCCGCTCGTCGTAATTCTTGTTAATTTGTCGTAATTTGTCATAATTCTTGTTTAGATATGAAGATGGATATATAGTTTGGAATAGACTGAGATAGATAGATAAACAAACAAAATATAGATAGATACGAACAAATGGATAGATATTTTCGACAAGTAAATGTATTGGTGGGGGGGTCGCTTCTTTTTTTTGTCATAATTCTTGTTTATTTAAACTAAAAACAAGACATTAAACAAACATGAATAAAAAAAAAATCTTAGTATTTAAAGTAATATAGATAAATATGAACAAATTGAGATAGATAGATGGATAGTTTTGAATAGACTGAGCTGGGTCGTTATTTTAATAGTCACCGGGCAGCAACTCTTGAGGCAGGAGACCAGGATGCACTTCCTCATAAATTACCAATTTTTCAATTCATTTTAATTTTATGTTGGGCATTTAAGCGACACCAGACCATTTGGAATGTTTAATTTTTAAAATTGAGTGAAATAAGATGGGACAAATAATAAGGATTTGATTAACTGAACCCAGATAATCAGGATTTACATTTTTGCATTCTATCTCGGACGCTTTGGATGGTCTCATTTTTAGCTAGAGGGTGTTGCAGGATGATAACAGACGAAAGATTTAGGAACAAGCGTATTAATATATATAGATAAATAAATAGATGGGTAAGTGAATGTATCAAGCCAAGTAGAACAAGGACTTGAAATGATCAGTTTTGTCACCCATCCTCCCCACTCATCTAAGTATTGAACAGGCTTATCATTGCTTAACTTTAGTGATCAAGTAGGAATCTGTGCTTTCAACAAGACAACAGTAAAAGTCATTTTATGTTATCTACTAACCTTTATTTAGGATATGTCACACAGGACTCAGGTTACTTACAGTATCTGATTTTGGTCACTCATCTAAGTATTGAATAGGCTCATCACTGCTTAACTTTAGTGATCTAGCAAGAACTGGTGCTTTTGTGGGGATTAAAATTGAATTAGAATATATAGAAGGAAAAAAATAGAGGGGGGGATAAATATTTGTTTGTTCTGCTTATGATCAGTCTTTCGATCTCCAGTCTGTTTAAGATTGGTTTGGTTTCTTTGCACAATTATGGGGTTTCAAGCAAATGTTCTTTGTTGAGGGGGGGGCAAAAAGAAGCGAGTCAAACGCCTTATTCGCAGGCTACAACACTGTTGTCGTCTACCAGCAGCTGAAGTCACAACACTCTTACTGCCATCACCCCACTTCTACTTATACTGCCGTTTCCCCTTATCATCCGGGCACATCAGTCGAACCCCACGTCCATCCAGCGCCTAAATCGCATTTCTTTGCATTCAAGAGGGTGCGGGTTCGACTCCGGCAGGCAAGACAATGTCTTGCTCTTTTTCTAAATGAGTACGGTAGTACTCGTTCTCCGTCACAGAATAAAAAATTTAAATTTAAAAAATAACAAATTCCCATGAGCTTTCACTGAAGAACCCTCCGAGTACGTGCAGGAAAAAAAGGACCCGTTCCAACCCCCAAGATAATCTCTCGGCCATTCGAGTTTAGGCCTTAACTGTGTCTAGTAAATACTAATGGCCAGGGAGATATTTCCTTGCCACGTGGTGGCTATGACTGATGAATAAAGCCTAAATCATAAAAACACCTTCTGTCTTTGTCCCTTTCTTTTTTAGGTCTTAACTGTGTCTAGTCACTACTACTGGCCAGGGAGATATTTCATTGCCATGTGGTGGCTATGACCCGTGAATAAAGCCTATATCATAAAAACACCTTCTGTCTTTGTCCCTTTCTTTTTTAGGTCTTAACTGTGTCTAGTCACTACTACTGGCCAGGGAGATATTTCATTGCCATTGGTGGCTATGACCCGTGAATAAAGCCTATATCATAAAAACACCTTCTGTCTTTGTCCCTTTCTTTTTAGGTCTTAACTGTGTCTAGTAACTACTACTGGCCAGGGAGATATTTCATTGCCATGTGGTGGCTATGACCCGTGAATAAAGCCTAAATCATAAAAACACCTTCTGTCTTTGTCCCTTTCTTTTTTAGGTCTTAACTGTGTCTTAACTGTGTCTAGTCACTACTACTGACCAGGGAGATATTTCCTTGCCATGTGGTGGCTATGACCTGTGAATAAAGCCTAAATCATAAAAACACCTTCTGTCTTTGTCCCTTTCTTTTTTAGGTCTTAACTGTGTCTAGTCACTACTACTGACCAGGGAGATATTTCCTTGCCACGTGGTGGCTATGACTGATGAATAAAGCCTAAATCATAAAACTACCTTTTGTCTTTATCTTTCCTTGAATTCCTTCCTTGTCAGCATGACCATCAAATAAGATGGGGTTAAAAGTAAACACTAGGAAAAATGCACCACCTTTTAAACCTAAAACATTAAAACGCCTTGCCACCCCACACTTTTCAGGGTGACTCTACTATAAAAGTCATGTTATCTATTAAGATTTGCTTAAAATATGTCACACAGACCTCATGTTGCTTACAGTACCAGACTCTCAGTCACCCATCTAAGTATTGAACAGGCTCATCACTGCTTAACTTTGGTGATCGAGTGGGAACTAGCGCTTTCAGCAGGACTCAACCATAAAAGTTATTTTTATCTTATTTACTAATCTTTGTTGGTTAAATTGCAAATCAGTCAAAAAATTAAAACATTACAGGGTGACCCAGAAAAAACAGAACCCAAATTATTTATTTTCCCATTAAACTAACCCTAAACCCTTGTTAAAATTAACAGTTTTATTACAAAATTTGTGGGTTCTGTTTTTTCTGGGTCACCCTGTAATGTTTTAATTTTTCGACTGATTTGCAAGAACCCAATTTATTTTCCCGTTAAACTAACCCTAAACCCTAACCCTTAAACCTAAACCCACCTAGTTAAAATTAACAGTTTTATTACAAAATTTGTGGGTTCTGTTATTTCTGGGTACCCCTAATTTTCCGACTGATTTGCAAGTTTAGCCGCTTTGTTATAATGTCACACAGGCCTCAGATTGCTTACAGGATCTGCTTTTGGTCACCCATCTAAGTATTGAACAGGCTCATCACTGCTTAACTTTACTAATCTAATGAGAACCGGTGCTTTCAGCGTGACTTGACTGTAAAAGGAGGAAGAAGTTGTTGAGAAACTGAATTTCCGTTTCAGTCTTCAGTCGTGAAGAGAGAATTAGTTACGACCGGGAATTTTTTTCTTTCTTTTTTACTTAAATAAATAATTAATACCTGCAATATTAGTCCAGCTAAAAAATAACTATGCTTATAAATCAAACCCAGTAAGTATTTAAAAAATGTCATTTTTATGATTGTAAGAAAAGATTAAGTGTCTTTCTTTTTTAATCGTTAAATATTATTATAATAATAATGATGGTAATCCGTGACGGTAAATTGTCTCCTCTAAGTTGTAAAGTGCTTTTTCTAAAGAGTCTTTATTCTTTAATAAACAAAGAAATATATTTCAAGTATTTTTTTCAGTTATTTATTTTTCTTACTTATATTGTCGAGTGTTTTAAATATACAAGTCAGTAAAATAAAGAAACAAAACACACAAATAAAAAGTCCAGGTTAAAAACGTGCTAAGAGTAACCCGAAGCCGAACTTTTTAGACCTTATTTTTCTGATGCAGGCATCATTGGGGAACGAGAAAAGAAGTTTTGGTAAACTGGTCAGACGCAGGCCAGTTCACTAAAAACTTTTCACGTTCGTTCTCCAATGATGTATGTATCGGAAGAATAAGGACTTAATACGTTAATTTATATATATATATTTTTTTAATTTATTATTTTAAAAGCATTCCATAATTCATGTTGTATAGATTAAAAATTCAAATCCATACAGCATTGATTAATGGGCTATCGTTTTTTTTAACTTATAAATGAATTGAATTAAGTTAAGGAAAACATAATAATAATTAATTCAATTAACGTATTATGTTTTCCTTAGAGTTGTATTTTAATTAAAAGTTAATCAATCCCAGTTGAGAAATTAAAAATATATACATTGGACTTCATTTCACATTCCACTAACACCTGTCCGCTAAACTATGGTAAAAATTTACGACCCTAAATTCGGTCTACCCCACCCCCCTAATTTTTTTTTTTAAATAAAAACTTACGATGCCTATCATTAATTCACATTTAGAACAAAGTTTTAAAAAATAATTTTCTGATGCAATAATAATAATAATAATAATAATAATAATAATAATCTAGACCATCCAAACAATAACATTGTTAAGATCGGCTAGAATACTCAGAAGAGTCCTGAGGAGACTTGCTGTCACTCAGCCTCCAGTAAAAGACAACCAACTAACGCCGGTTTAAAAAAAAACTCTCACGTAGTCAGATAATAATAATAATAATAATAATAATAATAATAATGGTGCACTTGGAACAGTCCCAAAAGGATTGGAAAAGGATCTGGAAAGTTTGGGAATCAGAGGAAGGATTGAAACCATTCAGAACACTGCACTGCTGCAATCTGCCATAATACTCAGAAGAGTCCTGGAGACCTGAGGAGACTTGATGTCACTCAGATTCCAGTGAAAGACCATCAGCTAATGCTGATGTGAAAACTCAAAAGGAATAAATGATAATAATAATAATAATAATAATAATAATAATAAAGGAAATGCCATTTAAAAATATTTTAAGTAAAACGATATTTTAAGTACAAAACAAACAAATTGAATGTTGTTTATTTTTCTACCTCTCAAGATCTTTCAAAAAAAATGTGTAAACTAAGTTTACTAAACTTTAAATAAATTCATTAAATGTAAAACTTCAAACTGTTAGTGTTCTTCTACAATAGCGACCAAAAATAAATCAATTTAAATTTACAAAAAAATAAAATAAACTTAGATTGTTGGTGGGTTGGATTTTACGGCATGACGACCCTTGTTGGGTTATTTTATTATGCCGAAGACGTTTTATTTATTCATTCTTGTGGTTGGTTGGATTTTACGGCATGACGTTGTTGGTTATTTTATGATGCCGAAGGCGTTTATTTCATTCGTTCTTAATATAGGTATTCAAATTTCTTTTCTTAAACGATTCTTGAAACTCATTTTTTAATCTATAACCCATAGATGGGGCCCTAACATGTACTACCACTCTGGGTCAAAGTGGATCTGGGAGTAATTTGTGATGAAGAGGTACTCCACATTCCCCAGAGCTCCAAAATTGGGACTTCACCATTAGATGCAGTTTAACGTCATACAGAGAAATCTTAGAATTACAATTAATTCATTCATAGATTATTTACAAAGTTTTGTTTGTTGTTGTTTTTTTTTTAATTATCAATCTTTTGATATAAGATTTAAAAAAAAAAAAAAAAAAAGGAAATGCCATTTATTTTAAGGAAAACAATGTTTGTTTTTTTTTTTTTTATTTATATTTTCTTTTTCTCCCTTACGAGAGGAGTCAAAAGTTATACCGGGTATACCTACGTATAACTTTTGTTATACCCAATTTGTCGAAAAATCCGTGTTTTTACAAAAAATAAATTTAATCACCCGATTGAAAAAAGAAAAAAAATTCAGGGAATTATCCGATTTTAATGAAATTTTCAGTGTTGATTTATCAATGAATGAATTTTATAATGCATCAGTTATTTTATTTCAAAACTTTCTGATTTTTTTCAGGTCTCTTAACTTTGACCCCTCTTATTTGGGGGCACAAAATATCGGTGGGGTTAATGATTCATTGTTCAAAAAAAGAAATGTCTTTTATTTTAAGGAAAACGATATTAATGGGTTTTTTTTTAATTTTTTATCTATGTTTTCTTTTTCTTCCTTACGAGAACTGTCAAAAGTTGTACGTAACTTTATATGAATTTCTCAAATGCAAAGCTCAATAACAGTATTCTTACAGCAACAATGACAATAATAAATAAAAAAAACAAAAATGTTAAATAATTGAAATAAAAACAATTTTATCTCAGAAATGCAATCATCAAATTCATTCATAGAGTTTTATTTCCTTATAATAAGGAAATAATATAAGGCTTCGCTTATATCATATTATTTTGCCTTTTTATTTTTTTACTGATGCTCATTATGTTACTACTTTTCGACTTAGATAAAAAAATTCTTAAATAATCGATTTAATTAATTCTAATTCTTTTTTAAAATGAAAAGTAGACGTATACCTCATGATGAATAAAAAATTAAATTATTTACTAAAACGGACACTGAGAAGATCAAAGACAAAGACCCGGTTCACATGAAAGAAAAAATAAACCCTGGAGCATCCAATGGTGTATTTTTAAAATTCTTATTTTATTAAACAGTAGATAAATAAGAACTAATAAATAAATTAAATTAAATAATAATAGGAAAAAAAACACGGTTCCCTCACAGGTGACCATTATTGATTAATAATAACGATGTCCACTCAGACACAAATTTCGTTTCGTTTTTAAAAAAAAAAAAATGTTTATTAAAAAATTGACACTTCTAACACGTGTTGATTTACTTAGCAATCTTGATAATTAAAAAAAAATTACAGACAAAAATAAATAAATAATAATGTCTGTATCTAATCTATCTTATTCATCTCCCCTCCAAAATAATTCATAATCACAAGTTTCACCGACCCGGCATTTGAAAAAAAAAGTGAAACCTTCAACAATCTCTTACCTCCAGTGTCGTGCTTCACCGTTGAGCCAAAACGTTAAAAATTCGAAGAAAGAAATAGCATCTTTCTTTAAGGAATTTATCTTGGCTTCACCTAAACGAACTTCACACAAAACAATAGCCAGTAATTTTCTCATTTAACTTATTTTTCTTTTAAATAAATAAAACATAGCTTCATCTTTACCTGGAGACCACCTTCGTTTTTCTTTCTTTTTTTAAATATAAATATAAATATATGTATGTGTCTACCCCTCTTCTTGGAAGAAAGAGAAAAGAAAATATGTTGTTCGGTTTGGTTTAAGATAAATAAATGTTAATATCTGTTTTTACTTACTTCCGTTTTATTTTCCATGATGTACCGGTCGAGCTTTTTCAGTGATAAAAGTAATAATAATAATAATAATTCCTTTAAATGAAAAATAAACGTGTTGTTGTGATGCGCGGGCCGCCGATTCCCAACTGCGATAGCGGCCACAAGTGCGAGTGCGTATGTACACAGCAATTGTATACGTCACCGTTTTGTGCGTAGCTGGCGGGTGACGTCACTTCGCTGCAAGTTGGACTTGGGCATCGTGGAGCTTTTTCATTGGCTAGTTTTTCATTAACTTTCTTTTTGTTTTGGTTTTTATATTTGAAAAAAAAACAAAAAAAACTATTCAACAATTTCCTTCTTTTTCTTTCTTTGGGGCTCGGTGTGTGGCTGAGTAGATAAAGACGGTGATATGCTGTCATTTGCCAAGTTGTGTCTAGACACCTTGCGTGGCAAACTAGTTTAGAAGAACATTTCTAGTGAGCTCGATTCGCACTGGGTGCCCCATATTTCTAGCCTTGTGCCACAACTATGCTAGGCTTAATAAAAGAAGGGAGCACTTGACATGGTATAATGGTTAGCAAGTAGATTAACAGACCATTGTTAGTGAGTTTGATTCTCACTGGGTGCCCCAATACTTCTGGACTTGTGCTACAAAGCTAAGCATAGTTATGACTACTACTTCTAGTTTGATTCTCACTGGGTGCCACATATTTCTGGCCTTGTGCCACAACTCAGGTAAACTTAGTAAAAGAAGGGCCACATTACATGGTGTAATGGTTAGCAAGCTAGATTAGCAGACCATTTCCAGTGAGTTTGATTCTCACTGGGTGCCCCATACTTTTAGCCTTGTGCCACAAATAAGCTAAGCTTAGTAAAAGAACGAGGCAATCACATGGTGTAATGGTTAACAAGCTAGATTAGCAGACCATTGTTAGTGAGTTTGATTCTCACTGGGTGCCCCACACTTCTGGCCCTATGCCACAACTAAGGTAAACCATTACACCATGTTAAGTACTCCTTTTTTTACTAAGAAGGGAGCTAAGGTTCCATCCTTAAGCATCACAGGTCACCACCCACTCCACATTCCCCAAACCTCCAGAACTGGAACCTCACCATCAGATAGAGTTTAACGTCATTCCCAGGACATGAAGACCCTCAGCTACCACCTTCTAGCACATATATGATAAAAAGGGTTGGGGCTTGTCATAAGGGCAATAGGGTTGGGACAATCATATAGGTGCTAGGGCTTGACATGACCAGCCGATTTATTGGGGGGGGGGCCTCTCCAACCACTTGTCTAGCCTAAGTAAGGGCCAAAGCGGAGTGTTGCATGTCATGGACAGCTCAGCTACCTGGGTTCTATCCTTAAGCATCATTGGTCGCCACCCATGGCCAACAGGTGGCCCCATTGATGGAATGTTACCCTTCTGCAGAGGTGCAGTTGGTGTATTCTAACGCCCCAGTTGACAGGGCGGTTCGTGTGGACAGGAAGAGTCATCGAGATCTGTTGGTTGGCTGGTTGGTTGGTTTTTATGACATGTCAACCCTTGTTGGGTTATTTTATGCCAAAGATGTTTTGTTTCATTCATTCTTGTTGGATATTCAATTTTTTATACTAATGCACAATAACGCGCAAGAGATAATATCAAGGGGTCGGTTTAGCTCAGTCATTAGAGCAGCCACCTAGAAATCGCAAGGTTCCTGGTTCAATACTCAGCACATGAGTAGCACATATTGGGTAATTTGGAAGTGCATGGTGTAATGGTTAAAGTCATGGGTGATTCTGCCAAAGACAACACAACACTTGGCCTAAATAAGCTCTACTGCCAACGCCCAAGTTTCACCTCTGTATTCTACAAGAAACACATCAAATTTACGTTTCACAACCTTGAGAAGAATTTGACAAACTAAGTCCACGACGTGTTCCCAATATTTGAAGTTAGCACACTCATGTACTCACTCCAGACTTTTTATTCAAAAAATAAGAAGTGAAGTACATGAGTGTGTCATCACAACTCGGCATATAAGCCGGAAGGTTTAGTTTGGGGGGAAGGGTAACAAAACTGGTCATACTACTACATGGATCTATTTAGCTAGATTCACTCGCTGACCGATCCATTCAAAAAGAAACCTGGCATTCTCTCCTTGCGCAGCCTACTTACACCAAAATACCTCTTTCGCTCTATGGCTTTATCCTACTTAAAATTTTCCCTTTTCGAATGATTTGGATTTTAAGCACATAGTTTGTGCTTCGTATGATTTAAAGGAGATGGAGGGGTTGGGGTAACAATAAAAATAAAAAATCCCCAAGTCCGTCGTGTTCCCTCTTCGCCTCTGTCCAACCGTCTCCTTTTATACTAGGTCTGGCCGAGACACATCACAACTCTCGTCTCGCCTGCCACAAGACTTGCAAACTACAAATCGCGGCCTCAAGGACACTCACGCTTTCAACTCCTTCACAACTCGTCTCGTGCCTGCCTCGAACTCATCACATTTAACCTTCTCTGCTTCTGCCCACACGCACAACATGACACACGCTGTCTCTTCGACTGACAGACCGTTATTGGCTCATCGCAGGTTTGTGGGTTTTGCCGTTCGATCTCATTACAATGGTAAATGGATTTGTTACCCTGAATTCAAATCCTGGATATTGTAATTGCATTTCACTTAGCGCTAATACCCTTGGGAAAGGTATGAATCCTACTCTCCCTCCAGCTATGGGTAAATAGTAGGGCAGACTGGGCTCTTTAACCTTGGTTAGGCAACTGGCCTAGGAGAAGGAAACCTCTGAATTCAAACCTGTTAAACTCCGCTTAAGAAATTGACCTTGTGTCACATTCTAGTCATGTGGAGGGTTGGTAAATATATATTTGTGTGGAAAAGTGGGGAGCTGACGGTATGTGTGGTGCTCCACCTCAGCAAAAACAACCTCCTTGGTCTAGTGCTAGCAAAAAGGGGATAGACTGCCTTACTGTCCGGCTGATACCGACAATAGGCCACCCCACCAACTTTACTTATTTACTAACATATAAAAAGCTTTACATTTAATTACATTTCACAGAAATACCTTTGAGACGCTAGGGTTAGGGTTAGGGTAAAGGTTAATGTTAGGGTTAGGCTACTTTGAGAGTTTCCAACATCTAATGCTATTTATATGTAAAATGTGATTCTAATGATATTATCTCTTGCGCGCTATTGTGCATTAGTACAATTTCTGGACCTTGACCCTAATAGGCAACCCAGCCCAAATCCATTTTGAAAGGAACTGAATTTTGCTTTTCACCGGTTGTTAGTAAACAAAACAGCCAGCCAATAAAAACCAGTAACATTTTTATACTAAAATAGTTTTTGATTTTAAGAAAAGAAAAAAAAAATTATTTCATGTTGTTGTTAGCATATGTCAAAAAATTAATTTTGCACTAACGATAAACTAATATTGTTATTTTTTTAAAAATATAACTTAAAACAAAAGACATGTTTATTTATTTTCCATGTGCCTCTACGGATAGTTAATATTAAAAAGTATTTAAGATTTTTGGATGTTTGTTTGTTAGAAACATTGTTGAATAAAGAATATATTATATTTTTGCTTGAAGGCAATTACAATGCATGTATCGCATAAAATTCGATACTTTTTTTTTATAGAAAATGAACTTGACAAGTGTAATCCCGGCAAAGGATCGCTCGGTGTGTAGAACATCTTACAAACTGTTTCAACTTTATTAAGTCTCATTAGCGATGTATACTAACGACTTCCCTTCGACAGAAATTGAAACCAGGACCTCAGCAGGCATAGTCAAAGACCATATCGCCTCGGAAAAGTATCAAATTTTATGCGATACATGCATTGTAATTGCCTTCAAGCAAAAATATAATAAAAAGTATTTATTTAAAAATTAATTTTGCTGGGGTTAGAGTTAGGGGTTAGGGTTAGCTGTTATTATTATAACCTTATAATATACTTTTTATAGCTTTAACTATTCCCGTGTTAAACGTGTCTAACATTAAAAGTTTAATAATTAAAAAAGAATTGCTATTGAATTAACAACATGAAATAAGTAAAAAAAAAAAAGTGTCTAATATAAAAACGTGTCTTTCGTTTATAGTTTTATAATTTTTAAAAATAGTACATCTAAAAATCATCTGTTAACAAACAACCGAATTTTAACGGTGAAAAGCAAAACATGTCCTTTTGAATCTAGGTTTCACGTGGGGTGCTTAATGGTGTCGTTGGTCCCAATTTCTTTTTAAACTCAATTTCTTTTTAACATTTTTTTAAACTCATTTTTAATCTTTTTAACTCATAGATAGGACCCTAACAGGTACTACCACTGAGTGGACCTTAGAGTAATGGTAATGAAGGGGTACTCCACACTCCCCAGAGCTCCAGAATTGGAACTTCATTAGATGCAGTTTAATGTCATACCCAGGATACTGAGTCCCTCAGCTACTGCTTTCTAGCACATGAATGATAAAAGGGTTGGGCTTTTGCCATAAGAGCAATAGGGTCAGGGCAATCGTAGACAGACCCTAACAGGTATTACCACTGAGTGGACCTGGGAGTAATGACAATGAAGGGGTACTCCACACTCCCCAGAGCTCATCCAAGTTATATGATGTACTTTTGTGTTGTGTTTTGTAACAGACTTTAAAAGGTTTAGAATGTGAACAGCTTTCATTCAATAATGTTAAAAAAATTATTTTATCACTACTACTACTACTACTGCTACTACAGTTTCTGCTACTACTACTACTACAGTGATGACACTAATGACAAACCTCAAGACAGATGGTCATAAATTAACAAGTCAATATTCCTGACATTCAATAAATGAACTGTTGACTGAAACTGAAACATTTCATAATTTTTATTCATTGTCACGTTTTGTTTTTTTTTGTCTTTTTCTTTTCTTTCATCACACTCCAATGTGGATAGCCTTTTTGTAAGATCCTTTCCATTGTTTCACTTTACAGTTCTTTTGTTGGAGCCATAGTTACTTTCAATTATGTATTTGTTTTAGGAAATGCAAATTACAAGATTATTCCATGATTTTTACTATGAAAATGCTTTGGAAGTGATTTTTATTATAAAAATGCATTAGAAATATTTTTATTATAAAAATGCACTGGAAATGATTTTTTACTATAAAAATGCATTGGACAATGATTTTTATTATAAAAATGCATGGAAATGATTTTTTTTATTATAAAAATGCATTGGACAATGATTTTTATTATAAAATGCATTGGAAATGATTTTATTATAAAAATGCATTGGAAATTATAAAAAATGCATTAGAAATGATTTTTATTATAAAAATGCACATTAATTATAAAAATGCATTGGAAATGATTTTCATTTGATTTTTATATAAAAATGCATTAGAAATGATTTTATTATAAAAATGCATTGAAATGATTTTTATTATAAAAATGCATTGGATGATTTTATTATAAAAATGCATTGGAAATGATTTTTATTATGCATTGAAATGATTTTTATTATAAAAATGCATTAGAAATGATTTTACATAAAAATGCATTGGACAATGATTTTTACTATAAAAATGCATTGGAAATGATTTTATATATTTTTATTATTAAAATCAATATTTTTAAATATTAATATATTTAAAAATTCAAAAAGTTTAATTTTAAAATTTAAATTTTTTTTTGTTTAATTTTAAAATGTTGCATTAAAAAATGGCTGAAACGTCAGAAAGGAATTTATGTAACTAATGTTCAGATTATCGACATTTGTAATCCATGCGGCCCTCATGACATACATATGTAATCTATGCAACCCTAGGGGGATACTCAATTTGACATGCCTGCTCTAAAGTGTGCTGGTTGCATAATTTTTCACCAGAAGTAGTGAGATTGACTGAAAAAGACAAATTGATATAAACACAGCAAAACAGAAAGGTAAATTATTTGAATTTTTCTGACTATTGTCTTCATCTTTATTGTTATATCCACAACGTTTCAGCCAATGAGCCCTCTAACCTTCTTCAGGTGTTTCTTGTTGGACTCAAGAACCTTCTTGAACTCAGGAGCATTCTCTTCAAACTTGGGAGTCTTCATGTCATAATCTCAGAACCTTCATAGAACTTCAAACCGAACCCTTTATTCAATCCACAAGGGTAGAATCTTCTCATTCCATTAAACATGACTGGGTACAAGTGTTAATCTATGTTATTATCGCCCTTGGCCAGAATTGAACCTGCAACCTCCAGATGATTGTCACTTAGAACTGTATAAACTCAACCCTTATATTTGTTGCACCATGTGTCCAAAACATTGTGTATATAACAATAAGTAAGAAAAAAGTCATCGAGGTAGCTTAAAGTCGTTATCAGCCAGACAGCGAGGGAGTCTATCGCCTTTTCACTAGTGCTAGACCAAGGAGATTGTTTTGGCATCTGAGGTGGAACACCACACCTACCATCAGCTCCTCACTTTACCGCACAGATCTCTGTGCTACTCATGCGCTGATTTGGCGAGGGCCAGTATTGAACCCAGAACATTTGTGGTTCCTAAATAACAATCAAGATGAGGACAATAGTAAAAAAAATGCAAATAATACAAATTATGAAGCCTCATCTCAAAAATTCAGACAAATATAAAGGTAAATATATGAAAAATCAGTTGTATTTACAGCAAGACTTGAACCTTATGCACAAAGGTCCATAAAAGTTTACAACTCACATACAAGAATTTAAAAAAAACACCCAATATGAGTCAAGGTAAAAAATCATACATAAGTAAAAAGGTAGTCATTCTAGGCAAAAACAAGACATTAGGTTTATAAGTTCCCAAAATTCACACTGAATTGTCCAATTAGACACATAGCATAGTGGATAAAGGCGTTGAATCAAGACAGTTCTAAGTGACAGCTATCTCTAGGCTGCTGGTTCAATCCTGGTCAAAGGCAGCAGTAACATAGAATATTAATTAACACAACTTAACACCTGTACCTCAGCTATGGTCAGTGGAATGAGAACAGGATACACCCGTGGACTGAATAAATGGTTGAGTTCAAAGTTCCGTGATGGCTACCGATTATGAAAAGAAGGTTCCCGAGTTCAACAAGAAATACCTGAAGAAGGTCAAAATGTTGTACAGATAACAATAAAGATGAGGACAATAGTCTAAATAATCCATATCTTATTATAATGGAGATTGTGTGTCTGTCTGTCTGTAACCGAAACTATATTACTATACAAGTCACAATTCCTTTAGTTATTTACATCATATTCTCCATGATTTTATTTTTATTTAAACCTCAATTATTAATAAAATTGTTTTACATTACTTACATTGTTGACCATATCTACATACTAATAACATGCAATTGTATTTATATATACAACAAAATAGAGGTTTACAGTATGAATGGGAAGGCTAATTTGCATATTGATCTTAAAAAATTGATTTTGATAAATATATGCTTAGTATTATTGATTTCTAATTGTTTGGTGTTATCTTATTGAATATGAGCAAAAATCTCTTCAATAAATCTTAAAAGAAATCCCTTAACAAGAAGAAATAATTGTAATATTATTCTTTACTTCCTATTTTAACTAAACAGTTTAATTAGGAAAATTTACCAATGAAAGACGGGAGTAAGGGAAAATGATGGAAGAGTTAGTTTCAAAGTTGTTCTATTTTTCAATCATACCCCCTCTGTTCAAAATCTTTTTATCTACATTCTTATTCAGTTTCATTAGCCTTTTTAATTTAATATCATATTTTATTATAAAATTTAACTAAAATACTTGCACCCGGAGGGTGCATATATTTGCTAGTAATACTAAAAAAAACAAAAAAAACTAGTTTTAAAATCAACACAGGTATAAGTATATAAATATAGATGTTTTAAATCTAATTCATGTCAATAATAAATATTTGTGGAGGCACATAGTGTAATGGTTATTACCCAAGATCAGCAGCAGTTCCAACATGAAACTACCTGATCCTGCATAATCACAATAATCTTTTTTTTTTCACCCTCTTCTCATTATAACATTCTTGCATTCTTTATCATAGTTCTTCTTCCTGTGGTAATCCTCTGATGAGACTCAGGTGAAAACAAAAACTTTTTAGGATGAATCTGCTTATGATTGCAATTCTAAAATTGTTATTTAAAATTGGCTGTTATTTTCTGGGCAATTTAATATTAAAAAAAAAACTTGTGAGATTTTTTGTTTTTTTTATTATTGGAAATTTGAAAAGTTGACCTTTACATGCACCCTCCCACGGCATTATATATATATATATATATATATATATATATATATATATATATATTTGAAATAAGCAGTAGTAGATCTCACAAATGTTCTTATTAAGAGTGTTTTTTTTAATCACAATAATTTTTAACCTCCTCCTCACTCATTATAACATTCTTGCGTTCTCTATTGTAGTTCTTCTTCCTGTGGTAATCCTCTGATGAGACTCAGATGAAAACAAAAAATTTGGTTAAGGATAAATCCACTTATGATTTCAATTCTAAAATTGTTATTTAAAATTTTATTTTCTGGGCAATTTAATATTTGATAAAAAAAAAAAAAAAAATTTTTTTAATATTTGAAAAAAAAAAAAAAAAAGAATTTTAATATTGAAAAAAAAAAAAAGAATTTTTAATATTTAAAAAAAAAAAAGAATTTTTAATATTTGATAAAAAAAAAAAAAAAGAATTTTAATATTTGAAAAAAAAAAAAAAAATTTTTAATATTTGAAAAAAAAAAAAGAATTTTAATATTTGAAAAAAAAAAAAGAAAAAAAAAAAAAAAGAATTTTTAATATTTGACAAAAAAAAAAGAATTTTAATATTTGAAAAAAAAAAAAAAAAAGAATTTTAAAAAAATTGAGATTGTTTTTTTATTATTGGAAATGTGTGCTTTACATGTAACACCCCCACACACACACACACACCCCAAACTCGTTCTCTGGATGTTTTTGGTTTTGTTAGAAAAAGATGAAGAGTGATTGAAACAACTCTTCTCAATGATGGACGGATTTAATCTGAAACGTTGAAATAGGAAAAATACTACTAAGAAAGATGAATGGGTTTATTTCCTATAACTCCAACCTAAAAAAGGGGAACCACTCTGAATGAATTTTATAAATTATCTATTTATTTATTGATCTACTAGGAAAAAAGAAGACTGTGTTAGGGTTAGTTTAATGGGAAAATAATGGGTAGATTAAAATTCATTAAGAGTGGTTCCCCTTTTTTTAGGTTGGAGTTATAGGAAATAACCGATGAATGATTAACAATCGTCCGATGATAAAAATGATTTTGTTTGACACTGACATGAAATACGTTTAAGAATTTGATGCATTATTTGATTTTCACTTTGTGCTGCTTGCCATAACGTTTCCATATCTTCTTCCATTTGACTGAAATAAAAACAACAACAATGAGGAGAATTTCAAACAAAAAACAATAAGACTTTGAAATGTAGAATATAGGGTAGTCCGAAAATCGTGTCACCACAAAATATTGTTTTAACTTTCATTATTTTTTGTTTTGATAATAAAATATTATTTTAGCTAAAAGAATATATACATATGGGGTGACAAGACTTTCAGACCACCCTGTAGATTAATGTACAGTGTGGTCTGAAAGTCTTGTCACCCCTACATATTTTTTTATAAGTAAAATAATTACATGTATAATTAAACAAAAATAAAAAAAGTTACAACAATATGTAGGGGATGACGGGACTTTCGGACCACCCTGTATATTAATGTAGTGTGGTCCGAAAATCTTGTCACCGCTACATATTTTTTAAGAGGTAAAATAATTATATAACTTATATATTATATTATTACAATAAAATATAATGAAATTTAAAACAATATGTAGATGTGATATGACTTTTCGATCTCAATCAAACATTTACAAATGAATCAAATTTCAGCATTAAATAACCCATTAGGAGTTGATATGCGATTAAACAAATAAACCAAACCATATATAATTAGTTATGATTATAATCAAATTTTTACAAATCAATCAAATTTTGGCATTAAATAATCCATAAGGATTTGATATGCCATTAGATAAATAAACCAAACCAAACCTAATATAATATAAATAGTTATGATTATAATCAAATATTTACAAATTAATTAAATTTCAGCATTAAATAACCCTCAAGGTATTGACATGCCATTAAATGAATTAGTCACACCAGACCAAACCAATTCGTAGATAGTTATGTTTATAACCAAATATTTACAAATTAATCAAATATTGGCATAAAATGACCCATAAGGATTTGATATGCCATTAAACAAATAAACCAAACAATTACTTACAGTCTATCACTTTCTGAAATCTGCAACAAATGTTCCTTGTGCTTCAACGTTGCACATAATTGTCGTATTTGCAGCTCAAATTCTTGTCTTAAATTATTTATTGAATCCTTTTTGCACAAAAGTCTGAAAAGAAAAGAAGAAGAAAAATAAATAAACGGGTTAAACAAATTATTATTATTAATTTTTATATTTCAGACTGTTATCCTCATTTTTATTGTGTATAAAAACAATGTTGATTTGGTTTGTTTTGTTTTACGGCATATCAACCTCAGTGGGTCATTTAATGCCAATAAAGTTTTGAAATAAATCAATTGTTAATGGATAATACAATTTTTTTATAAATACATTTTTCTATTTAACCCATAGATGGGACCCTAACAGGTACTACCACTCCGGCTCAGAGTGGACCAGGGAGCAATGGTGATGAAGGGGTGTTCCACATTCCCCAAACCTCCAAAACTAGAACCTCACCATCAGATAGAGTTTAACGTAATTCCCAGGACATGTAGACCCTAACTCACCACCTTCTAGCACTCATATGATAAAAAGGGGTTGGGGCTTGCCATAAGGGCAATAGGGTTGGGGCAATCATATAGGTGCTAGGGCTTGACGTGACCAGCCGATTGATCGGAGGGGGCCTCTCCGACCGCCCATCTAGCCCAAGAAAAGCCTAAAGTGGAATATTGCAAGTCATGAACTGCTCATCCACCTGGGTTCTATCCTTAAGCATCATGGGTCGCCACCTACGGCCAACAGGTGGCCCCATTGGGGGAGTCTTACCCCTCTGCAGAGGTGCAGTCGGTGCATTCTAACGCCCCAGCTGACAGGGCGTTTTTTTGCTTTTGAGTATAGATATAGATAGCGATATAGATCCATAGTGTATGCTCTTTGCATCTGACCTTAAGCCAGACTTGACATAAACTAAGTAAAACAAGATATAAATGGTACAAACAGATTTTAGAATAGGAAGAAAAGGTATTTTCTGAAATTGTAAAGGATTAAATTCCTCGTATTGTATAAAAGAGAAAGAAGGTTAAACTTTTGTTCAAAGAGATGAAAAGAATTGGGAGGGGGGTGATTTCAGGTGGGATTTTATATGGCAAAAAATAGTGAACAAGTTTGTGCATGAATTTTTTTTTTTTTGGTCTTGATGATGATCATTATGATGATGATGATACTAATTCATAAAAGTCTTCCTTTTTTGTTTTTTATTAAATCCTATCAAAATTCATTTACGGCTTAACTTTTTTTTATGGCTTAACCTTATTTTTCACTGCCCCACGCCCAATACAAAAAAATAGTTGGATTTTTGTCCCCTCGGAAAAAAATGTATTGAAGAAGAGAAATCAAATTGTTGACATATTTATAAACAGAATATAGACAAAATGATATGAAATTTAAAGGGTAGTAGTGAAGGAGGGGGTGATAGTGAAGGAAGGGGTGGCATTGTTGTTGGAGGAGGAGGAGGTGGTGGTGGAAGAGGTTTGGTTTGGTTTACAGAATATCAACAAAGTTTTGAAATAAATTCATTCTTAATGGATACGCAATTTTAAAAAAAAACAAACATTTTTCTATTTAACCCATAGATGGGACCCTAACAGGTACTACCATTCCGGGTAACAGAGTGGACCAGGGAGCAATGGTGATGAAGGGGTGCTCCACATTCCCCAAACCTCCAGAACTGGAACCTAACCATCAGTAACATCATTCCCAGAACATGAAGACCCTCAGCCACCACCTTCTAGCACCCATATGATAAAAAGGGTTGGGGCTTGCAATAGGGTCAGGGCAATCATATAGGTACTAGCCGATTGATCGGAGGGTAGCTCTCCAACCAGCCGTCTAGCCTGAGTAAGGGTCTTCTCACTTATGGAAAGGAATTGGGAAGCACCTTAACCAAAAGGTGATGAAAGAATATAAAACAATAGCGACTCTGCAGTTGCTGGGAACATGGACACATCCCCCAGGACAAGCGGGACGCTACAATCGTCCCCTTATACAGGAACAAAGAGATCGGAGCGACTTCAGCATAGCTTGAGAAGTCTTGCGCGTGTTACACCTATCCAGGAACACAGTGTGGCTTCTGAGCAACCGTGGACACGATCTCACTATGTTAACTGCAGGAGGAGAGCGGCTGCCACTCTGCACCGCATTGACGGACCTAACGAAGGCATCCAGCCTGGCCACCCGAAGTGTTCGCAGTCACTGCACCAGAGATTCCAGAGATTTCCATTCAAAAATTGTGCTGCTCAACCACTCACGCAGTTGCAGATATGGAAAAAAAAAAAAAAAATACCAGAAAGTGGACTCTACGCCATTGTCTTTAGTAGACGGAAGGATGCCAACAAAAAATTAAAAATAAAAATAACACAAAGAAAACTTGAGACAGTAAGTATTGTATAAAAGTGGAGAATTATTGTACAAACTAGCAAAATAATGCACCCTCAGAGGGGTGCAAGTATTCAAGTTTTACTGTAATAAAATATCATATTAGATTAAACGAAACTAAATATGAACACATATAAAAAGATTACACTTACTCTTGATTTGTTTTAATTGATTTCAGTATAAAATTATACATAAGATTGCTTTTAATACACTTAAGAATAAAACAATAATATTAGAAATCAATAACACCAAGTAATTATTTATTAAATTCTAGTTTTGTTAAAGCATGAAAATTATCCACACCTTTATTTCTTTGTGATATATAACACACTTTGCAGGATTCTAAACTCGTTAATAACATGGGCTGTTTTGAACTAGACTTTGATATCATCATCGATATTGCAGTCTCGGAAAACTATAATATAGTTTTTGTACCCCTGAAGTTACAGGCCCTCCTGTGACTGTGGAGTCCAATGTTCAAAAAATATTCTTGACCACAGATGTCGCATGTTGATGTACCGGTGCTTTGTTGCTGCCACTTTCTTCTGGACCTCTTGGCTTCATGGTGTTGTGCCTAGGTGACTTCAGACATGAACAGTGCACTACGGAGAGCCTACCACCACCGAGGGCGATCCTGAGCCAAATTTTCCCAGCTGGAAGGGGTAATGCCAAAGCACCTGAGATTATTCTTGCAAACATCCTTGAAACGCAGCTGGGGGCGACCAATTTGTCTCTTACCAGACAAAAACTCTGCAGACAGGATGTCCTTCGGGATTCATCCATCCAGTAGACATGGTCCAGCCATCGAGGACGACGCTGTCTCAGTAGAGAACACAAGCTGGGAAGTTGAACTCTCTCTAGAACATCTGTGTTAGTGATCCTGTCCCACCAGGTGATGCCCAGTATACATCTAAGGCAGTGAAGGTAGAAGCTATAAGCTGGGAAGTTGAGCTCTCTCTAGAACTGCTGTGATAGTGATCCTGTCCCACCAGGTGATGCCCAGTATACGTCAAAGGCAATGAAGGTAGAAGCTATAAGCTGGGAAGTTGAGCTCTCTCTAGAACTGCTGTGATAGTGATCCTGTCCCACCAGGTGATGCCCAGTATACGTCTAAGGCAGTGAAGGTAGAAGCTATAAGCTGGGAAGTTGAGCTCTCTCTAGAACTGCTGTGATAGTGATCCTGTCCCACCAGGTGATGCCCAGTATACGTCAAAGGCAGTGAAGGTAGAAGCTATAAGCTGGGAAGTTGAGCTCTCTCTAGAACTGCTGTGATAGTGATCCTGTCCCACAGGTGATGCCAGTATACGTCTAAGGCAGTGAAGGTAGAAGCTATAAGCTGGGAAGTTGAGCTCTCTCTAGAACTGCTGTGATAGTGATCCTGTCCACCAGGTGATGCCCAGTATACGTCTAAGGCAGTGAAGGTAGAAGCTATAAGCTGGAAGTTGAGCTCTCTCTAGAACTGCTGTGATAGTGATCCTGTCCCACCAGGTGATGCCCAGTATACGTCAAAGGCAGTGAAGGTAGAAGCTATAAGCTGGGAAGTTGAGCTCTCTCTAGAACTGCTGTGATAGTGATCCTGTCCCACCAGGTGATGCCCAGTATACGTCTAAGGCAGTGAAGGTAGAAGCTATAAGCTGGGAAGTTGAGCTCTCTCTAGAACTGCTGTGATAGTGATCCTGTCCCACCAGGTGATGCCCAGTATACGTCAAAGGCAGTGAAGGTAGAAGCTATAAGCTGGGAAGTTGAGCTCTCTCTAGAACTGCTGTGATAGTGATCCTGTCCCACCAGGTGATGCCCAGTATACGTCAAAGGCAGTGAAGGTAGAAGCTATAAGCTGGGAAGTTGAGCTCTCTCTAGAACTGCTGTGATAGTGATCCTGTCCCAGGTGATGCCCAGTATACGTCAAAGGCAGTGAAGGTAGAAGCTATAAGCTGGGAAGTTGAGCTCTCTCTAGAACTGCTGTGATAGTGATCCTGTCCCACCAGGTGATGCCCAGTATACGTCAAAGGCAGTGAAGGTAGAAGCTATAAGCTGGGAAGTTGAGCTCTCTCTAGAACTGCTGTGATAGTGATCCTGTCCCACCAGGTGATGCCCAGTATACGTCAAAGGCAGTGAAGGTAGAAGCTATAAGCTGGGAAGTTGAGCTCTCTCTAGAACTGCTGTGATAGTGATCCTGTCCCACCAGGTGATGCCCAGTATACGTCAAAGGCAGTGAAGGTAGAAGCTATAAGCTGGGAAGTTGAGCTCTCTCTAGAACTGCTGTGATAGTGATCCTGTCCCACCAGGTGATGCCCAGTATACGTCAAAGGCAGTGAAGGTAGAAGCTATAAGCTGGGAAGTTGAGCTCTCTCTAGAACTGCTGTGATAGTGATCCTGTCCCACCAGGTGATGCCCAGTATACGTCAAAGGCAGTGAAGGTAGAAGCTATAAGCTGGGAAGTTGAGCTCTCTCTAGAACTGCTGTGATAGTGATCCTGTCCCACCAGGTGATGCCCAGTATACGTCAAAGGCAGTGAAGGTAGAAGCTATAAGCTGGGAAGTTGAGCTCTCTCTAGAACTGCTGTGATAGTGATCCTGTCCCACCAGGTGATGCCCAGTATACGTCAAAGGCAGTGAAGGTAGAAGCTATAAGCTGGGAAGTTGAGCTCTCTCTAGAACTGCTGTGATAGTGATCCTGTCCCACCAGGTGATGCCAGTATACGTCAAAGGCAGTGAAGGTAGAAGCTATAAGCTGGGAAGTTGAGCTCTCTCTAGAACTGCTGTGATAGTGATCCTGTCCCACCAGGTGATGCCCAGTATACGTCAAAGGCAGTGAAGGTAGAAGCTATAAGCTGGGAAGTTGAGCTCTCTCTAGAACTGCTGTGATAGTGATCCTGTCCCACCAGGTGATGCCCAGTATACGTCAAAGGCAGTGAAGGTAGAAGCTATAAGCTGGGAAGTTGAGCTCTCTCTAGAACTGCTGTGATAGTGATCCTGTCCCACCAGGTGATGCCCAGTATACGTCAAAGGCAGTGAAGGTAGAAGCTATAAGCTGGGAAGTTGAGCTCTCTCTAGAACTGCTGTGATAGTGATCCTGTCCCACCAGGTGATGCCCAGTATACGTCAAAGGCAGTGAAGGTAGAAGCTATAAGCTGGGAAGTTGAGCTCTCTCTAGAACTGCTGTGATAGTGATCCTGTCCCACCAGGTGATGCCCAGTATACGTCAAAGGCAGTGAAGGTAGAAGCTATAAGCTGGGAAGTTGAGCTCTCTCTAGAACTGCTGTGATAGTGATCCTGTCCCACCAGGTGATGCCCAGTATACGTCAAAGGCAGTGAAGGTAGAAGCTATAAGCTGGGAAGTTGAGCTCTCTCTAGAACTGCTGTGATAGTGATCCTGTCCCACCAGGTGATGCCCAGTATACGTCAAAGGCAGTGAAGGTAGAAGCTATAAGCTGGGAAGTTGAGCTCTCTCTAGAACTGCTGTGATAGTGATCCTGTCCCACCAGGTGATGCCCAGTATACGTCAAAGGCAGTGAAGGTAGAAGCTATAAGCTGGGAAGTTGAGCTCTCTCTAGAACTGCTGTGATAGTGATCCTGTCCCACCAGGTGATGCCCAGTATACGTCAAAGGCAGTGAAGGTAGAAGCTATAAGCTGGGAAGTTGAGCTCTCTCTAGAACTGCTGTGATAGTGATCCTGTCCCACCAGGTGATGCCCAGTATACGTCAAAGGCAGTGAAGGTAGAAGCTATAAGCTGGGAAGTTGAGCTCTCTCTAGAACTGCTGTGATAGTGATCCTGTCCCACCAGGTGATGCCCAGTATACGTCAAAGGCAGTGAAGGTAGAAGCTATAAGCTGGGAAGTTGAGCTCTCTCTAGAACTGCTGTGATAGTGATCCTGTCCCACCAGGTGATGCCCAGTATACGTCAAAGGCAGTGAAGGTAGAAGCTATAAGCTGGGAAGTTGAGCTCTCTCTAGAACTGCTGTGATAGTGATCCTGTCCCACCAGGTGATGCCCAGTATACGTCAAAGGCAGTGAAGGTAGAAGCTATAAGCTGGGAAGTTGAGCTCTCTCTAGAACTGCTGTGATAGTGATCCTGTCCCACCAGGTGATGCCCAGTATACGTCAAAGGCAGTGAAGGTAGAAGCTATAAGCTGGGAAGTTGAGCTCTCTCTAGAACTGCTGTGATAGTGATCCTGTCCCACCAGGTGATGCCCAGTATACGTCAAAGGCAGTGAAGGTAGAAGCTATAAGCTGGGAAGTTGAGCTCTCTCTAGAACTGCTGTGATAGTGATCCTGTCCCACCAGGTGATGCCCAGTATACGTCAAAGGCAGTGAAGGTAGAAGCTATAAGCTGGGAAGTTGAGCTCTCTCTAGAACTGCTGTGATAGTGATCCTGTCCCACCAGGTGATGCCCAGTATACGTCAAAGGCAGTGAAGGTAGAAGCTATAAGCTGGGAAGTTGAGCTCTCTCTAGAACTGCTGTGATAGTGATCCTGTCCCACCAGGTGATGCCCAGTATACGTCAAAGGCAGTGAAGGTAGAAGCTATAAGCTGGGAAGTTGAGCTCTCTCTAGAACTGCTGTGATAGTGATCCTGTCCCACCAGGTGATGCCCAGTATACATCAAAGGCAGTGAAGGTAGAAGCTATAAGCTGGGAAGTTGAGCTCTCTCTAGAACTGCTGTGATAGTGATCCTGTCCACCAGGTGATGCCCAGTATACGTCAAAGGCAGTGAAGGAAGAAGCTATAAGCTGGGAAGTTGAGCTCTCTCTAGAACTGGTGATAGTGATCCTGTCCCACCAGGTGATGCCCAGTATACGTCAAAGGCAGTGAAGGTAGAAGCTATAAGCTGGGAAGTTGAGCTCTCTCTAGAACTGCTGTGATAGTGATCCTGTCCCACCAGGTGATGCCCAGTATACGTCAAAGGCAGTGAAGGTAGAAGCTATAAGCTGGGAAGTTGAGCTCTCTCTAGAACTGCTGTGATAGTGATCCTGTCCCACCAGGTGATGCCCAGTATACGTCAAGGCAGTGAAGGTAGAAGCTATAAGCTGGGAAGTTGAGCTCTCTCTAGAACTGCTGTGATAGTGATCCTGTCCCACCAGGTGATGCCAGTATACGTCAAAAGGCAGTGAAGGTAGAAGCTATAAGCTGGGAAGTTGAGCTCTCTCTAGAACTGCTGTGATAGTGATCCTGTCCCACAGGTGATGCCCAGTATACGTCAAAGGCAGTGAAGGTAGAAGCTATAAGCTGGGAAGTTGAGCTCTCTCTAGAACTGCTGTGATAGTGATCCTGTCCCACCAGGTGATGCCCAGTATACGTCAAAGGCAGTGAAGGTAGAAGCTATAAGCTGGGAAGTTGAGCTCTCTCTAGAACTGCTGTGATAGTGATCCTGTCCCACCAGGTGATGCCCAGTATACGTCAAAGCAGTGAAGGTAGAAGCTAAAGCTGGGAAGTGAGCTCTCTCTAGAACTGCTGTGATAGTGATCCTGTCCCACCAGGTGATGCCCAGTATACGTCTAAGGCAGTGAAGGTAGAAGCTATAAGCTGGGAAGTTGAGCTCTCTCTAGAACTGCTGTGATAGTGATCCTGTCCCACCAGGTGATGCCCAGTATACGTCAAAGGCAGTGAAGGTAGAAGCTATAAGCTGGGAAGTTGAGCTCTCTCTAGAACTGCTGTGATAGTGATCCTGTCCCACCAGGTGATGCCCAGTATACGTCAAAGGCAGTGAAGGTAGAAGCTATAAGCTGGGAAGTTGAGCTCTCTCTAGAACTGCTGTGATAGTGATCCTGTCCCACAGGTGATGCCCAGTATACGTCAAAGGCAGTGAAGGTAGAAGCTATAAGCTGGGAAGTTGAGCTCTCTCTAGAACTGCTGTGATAGTGATCCTGTCCCACCAGGTGATGCCCAGTATACGTCAAAGGCAGTGAAGGTAGAAGCTATAAGCTGGGAAGTTGAGCTCTCTCTAGAACTGCTGTGATAGTGATCCTGTCCCACCAGGTGATGCCCAGTATACGTCAAAGGCAGTGAAGGTAGAAGCTATAAGCTGGGAAGTTGAGCTCTCTCTAGAACTGCTGTGATAGTGATCCTGTCCCACCAGGTGATGCCCAGTATACGTCAAAGGCAGTGAAGGTAGAAGCTATAAGCTGGGAAGTTGAGCTCTCTCTAGAACTGCTGTGATAGTGATCCTGTCCCACCAGGTGATGCCCAGTATACGTCAAAGGCAGTGAAGGTAGAAGCTATAAGCTGGAAGTTGAGCTCTCTCTAGAACTGCTGTGATAGTGATCCTGTCCCACCAGTGATGCCCAGTATACGTCAAAGGCAGTGAAGGTAGAAGCTATAAGCTGGGAAGTTGAGCTCTCTCTAGAACTGCTGTGATAGTGATCCTGTCCCACCAGGTGATGCCCAGTATACGTCAAAGGCAGTGAAGGTAGAAGCTATAAGCTGGGAAGTTGAGCTCTCTCTAGAACTGCTGTGATAGTGATCCTGTCCCACCAGGTGATGCCCAGTATACGTCTAAGGCAGTGAAGGTAGAAGCTATAGCTGGGAAGTTGAGCTCTCTCTAGAACTGCTGTGATAGTGATCCTGTCCCACCAGTGATGCCCAGTATACGTCAAAGGCAGTGAAGGTAGAAGCTATAAGCTGGGAAGTTGAGCTCTCTCTAGAACTGCTGTGATAGTGATCCTGTCCCACCAGGTGATGCCCAGTATACCAAAGGCAGTGAAGGTAGAAGCTATAAGCTGGGAAGTTGAGCTCTCTCTAGACTGCTGTGATAGTGATCCTGTCCCACCAGGTGATGCCCAGTATACGTCAAAGGCAGTGAAGGTAGAAGCTATAAGCTGGGAAGTTGAGCTCTCTCTAGAACTGCTGTGATAGTGATCCTGTCCCACCAGGATGCCAGTATACGTCAAGGGCAGTGAAGGTAGAAAGCTATAAGCTGGGAAGTTGAGCTCTCTCTAGAACTGCTGTGATAGTGATCCTGTCCACCAGGTGATGCCCAGTATACGTCAAAGGCAGTGAAGGTAGAAGCTATAAGCTGGGAAGTTGAGCTCTCTCTAGAACTGCTGTGATAGTGATCCTGTCCCACCAGGTGATGCCAGTATACGTCTAAGGCAGTGAAGGTAGAAGCTATAGCTGGGAAGTTGAGCTCTCTCAAGAACTGCTGTGATAGTGATCCTGTCCCACCAGGGATGCCCCAGTATAACGTCAAAGGCAGGATAGAAGCTATAGCTGGGAATTGAGCTCTCTCTAGAACTGCTGTGATAGTGATCCCTGTCCCACCAGGTGATGCCCAGTATACATCTAAGGCAGTGAAGGTAGAAGCTATAAGCTGGAAGTTGAGCTCTCTCTAGAACTGCTGTGATAGTGATCCTGTCCCACCAGTGTGATGCCCAGTATACGTCAAAGGCAGTGAAGGTAGAAGCTATAAGCTGGGAAGTTGAGCTCTCTCTAGAACATGCTGTGTTAGTGATCCTGTCCCACCAGGTGATGCCAGTATACGTCAATAAGCAGTGAAGGTAGAAGCTATAAGCTGGGAAGTTTGAGCCTCTCTAGAACTGCTGTTGATAGTGATCCTGTCCCACCAGGTGATGCCAGTATACATCTAAGGCAGTGAAGGTAGAAGCTATAAGCTGGGAAGTGTGGGATAAGGGCCCAGTTTCACTTGCACACAAGAAGGGTGCTGATATAACACATGCTCTGATACACTTGTATCTTTGATGGATAATGAGCCTCTATTGTCCACAATCTCGCTGTGATTCCTTAAAAGTTGAGCAGCTTAATAGAGACATTGTTAATAGATAAGATGTTAATTAAGATACATAATGCTATTTAATTGAGAATGTAATGTTAATATTTTAAACAAATTTTGGGAAACTATGGTGACATAGTTTCAGTACCAGACAGACAGATACATAATCACCAATTATGATAAGATATCACATGTTGAAGGAAGAAAAGGAAAAAGTAATAAGAGTTTGAAATACCGAGAAGAGATAATATGGACGGGCAGAGGATGGGTCTAAACAAAGAGGAGATGTGTGTTGCAAGAGCTGGGGGGGGGATGAAGAGGAACTTAAAGTGAAGGCAGAAAAACGTTTAATTGAGTTTTTTTCTTTTTGTGAAAGTATTAAAAGATGAAAAATACTCAACTCATCAGAAATCTTTTGCTGTGTAAACCCTGAAAAAAGTAAAAAAAAAATTACAATAAAATGAAAGATGACAGATACAAAGAAACTAATTCTAATCTTTTTAAAAATGTTTAACAATTGTTGTTTTGTAGAAAATCGACAATAAAGATCAGCCTTATAATTGCAGCACACCAAATACATCATCATCATATTATTGTAATCAGGTAAGTCTACTGTTGGTTTGAAACAGCAGCGAACTAAGTACAACTTAAGCAGTGCCAAGAACCCATTTTGGTATATATAGAAATAAGAATGAACCCATTCTCGAATTTGGGTGATTCCATTCCTGAGTTCTGATTGGCTTGCTTGAATGCCTTGGATTTGAATGACATTGTGGAGTCTTATATATATGCTGTCATTCTGCAGTAGACTTTGTGACATTCGGGGTTTTGTATTTCAAGTTACACCGTTTGTTGCCTTGTCTTATCCCAGTTCGACGGTAAATTGGAACTTTAATTATTCTTGCAATCATCTCATCATCATATCACGCTGAAGCACAGATACCATGACTCTCTGACAAGTGTCTCTAACGGTCATCACACCATGGCAGTCCCTCCACATGGCATCTAGAATCCGCACAGGCTGACTTGATGAAGGTTTTTGCTGGTCGCCTACATGGGTGTGTACGATATGTAAATGACCCAGGAAGAATATCACTACCTTTCAGAAGTTCTCCTTGATTGTCCCAGTTTGGTTTGGTTTGTTTTACGGCATTCAACCTCAGTGGGTCATTAAGTGCGACGTAAAGTTTTGAAAATAAAAGTCATTCCTAATCGATACTCAATTTTTTTTATAATAACTCATGGTTTTTTCTATTTAAAACCTATAGATGGACCGTTTAACCAGGTACTACCACTCTGCGGTCAGGAGTGGACCTGGAGCAATGGTATAAAGGAGTGCTCTAAACAACATTTACCAGAACCTCCAGAAACTGGAACCTACCATCAGATAGAGTTTAACATTTTCCAGCGACATGAAAGATCTCAGCCATCACCTTCTAGCACATATATATTACAAAAAGGTTGGGACGTGCCATGAAGGGCATTAGGGTTGAGGCAATCACATAAGTGCAGGTTGACATGAAAGCATGATTGACCGAGGGGCCTCTCCAACCGCCTTGTCTAGACTAATAAGGGGTGTAGCGTTAGTTTCGTATTGCCTGGGAGAGTTGTCTGCCGGTTTAATTTGGCCCTGGTGCCCCTAGGGGAATTAGTAATTAAGCGGTTGGTCAAAAAGGCATTCTCCCGTCGTCTTTTCCTGTGCCTGATTACTACAAGACAATGGGTTAGTTTTTAAGGTCTAACTCGTCTTGTTGGGGCTTTGGCCCCCCTTAACTTACTTAAGTTCTTCACACAGCATGGACTATCCTAGTCTCATGTCTTTACTTTTATATGTTATCGTGTACCCATTTCATTGAATGTGTCTCATCTTTATTTATGTATCTTGTTATGTCCCCTTTACCTATGTACGTTGTATCCGTCATATCATGTCTGTACTCATTAAATGTTGTTTGTCAACCCTATTGTCGGAGTTTTTTGTATTCAAAAGTATATTATAAACCTTGAACCATTCTTACAAGGTCTAAAGTGGAATGTTGGCATGTTATATGGACTGCTCATCACCAGCTTTTCATCCTTAGGACATCACGGCGCCACTCAAGCGCAACATGGGTCCCCATTTAGGGGGTCGGGGGGGGTTTACCCTTCGGCAGAGGTCCAGTGTGTATCTAAGCCGCAGCTGACAGGGCTACCCTTATAATTGCAGCACCCACAAATAATTCATCAAACATCATATCACACTTCACAGCATGGATACCCATAATTTCTCACACAATCGTCTCTATCAGTCATCACNTAGCTAATAATCATAAAACTATTTACAAATTGGTTGGTTTGGTGTGACTATCTTGTGAGAATTTTCTAAGTCCAGAGCCGCCATTCTATAAGGATTTATCGAAAAAATGGCCTTCTGCCATTCTAAAGTTACCTGTTATTTCACTTAAATCAAAGACTCCTAAATATGTTTAGTTTACATTTAAACAAAGGCTATTTGTTGGGACACATTAGGAAATGAAAGGACTCTGGGCACGGGCGGAATAGGTGGTATAGACATTAAGAAGTTAATGGCATGGTAAAACCCCTTATGGGTATTAATGCCAAAAAGTTTTAATTCATTTGTAAATTCTTTTTTATAAACCATAACATATTTACAACATTGGTTTGGTTTGTATGTGACTAATTTGTTAATGGCATATAAACTTCCTATGGGCTATTTAATGCCAAAATGAGTTCATTCTAAATGTTGATTGTTATCTAATGTATTTATATTATATCATATTAGGTTTGGTTTGGTTTGGTTTGTTTATTTATCAATGGCATAGTTCAATCTTTATGGGTTATTTGATATGCCAAAATTTGATTGATTGTAAAAGTTTGATTATAATCTAACTAATTATATTCAGTTTGGTTTATTTGGTTTAACGACATATTCCAACTCCTAATGGTTATTTAATACTGAATTTATGATTCATTTGTAAATGTTGATTGAGATCCAAAAGTCAATATCACATACATATATTTTAAACGTTCGATTATATTTTATGTAATGAATATAATATATAGTTATATAAATGATACCGCTAAAATATGTAGGGGTGCAAGACTTTCAGACCACACTGTCTTTATCTACAGGTGGTCTGAAAGTCTGTCGTAGCTCCGCAGAGTATATATTCTTTTTATGCTAAAATAATATTTTATCTCTCAAACAAAAAAGAATGACCCAGTTAAAAACCAATATTTTGTGGTGAAGAAGATTTTCGGACCACGTGCGGTATATTTACATTTTCAAGTCTTATTGTTTTTTTGTTTTGAAATTCTCCTCATTGTGTTGTTTTTTTTCAGTCAAATGGAGAAGATATGGAACGTTATGGCAAAGCAGCACAAAGTGAGAAGTCATTAATGCATCAAATTCTTCAACGTATTCATGTCAGGGTCAAACAAAATCATTTTTACATCGACTGATTGTAATTCATTCATCGGTATTTCCTATAACTCCACCTAAAAAAAAAATGGAAACCACTCAGAATGAATTTACTGTTAATTAATGGCTACCCATTATTTTCATAAAACTAACGCCTAACACAGTCTTCTTTTTTCCTAGTGATGTCAATAAATAAATAGGATAATTTATAAAATTCAATTCAGAAGCTGGTTCCCTTTTTTTAGGTTGGATATATAGGAAATAAACCATTTCATTCTTTCTGCAGTATTTTTTCCATTTCAACGTTTCAGATAAATTCCGCCTATGAGATAGATTGTTTCAATCAGCTCTTCATCTTTTCTAACAAAAGCCCAAAAACATAAAGAGAACGAAGTTTGGAGTGGGGGTGCGGGTACATGTAAAGCTCATGAAATTTCCATAATAAAAAACAAAAAATCTCAATTTTTAAAAAATGCTAATTTTTTTTTTTCAAATATTTAAAATTTTCTTTTTTTTTTTTTTCAAATATTAAAAGATTCTTTTTTCTTTTTTTCAATTAAATTGCCCAAAAAAAAATTTTAAATAAACAATTTTAGAATTGAAATCATAAGTGGATTTATCCTAACCAAATTTTTTTTTCAATCTGCCCCCCCCTTCGAGTCTCATCAGAGGGTGACCACGGAAGAAGAACTACAATAGAGAATGCAAGAATGTTATAAGAGTGAGGAGTAGATTAAAAAATTATTGTGACTAAAAAACACTCTTATAGAACAGTTTGTGAATCTACTACTGCTTCTTTAATATATATATATATATATATATATATATATATATATATATAATGCGGGTGGAGGTGCATGTAAAGGTCACTTTTCAAATTTCCAATAATTAAAAAAACAAAAAATCGTCACAAGTTTTTTTTTAATATTAAAATTGCCCAGGAAAATAACAGCCAATTTTTAAATAACAATTTTAGAATTGCAAATCATAAGGCAGATCATCTAAAAAGTTTTGTTTTCACCTGATCTCATCAGAGGATTACCACAGGAAGAAGAACTATGATAAAGAATGCAGGAATTTTATATGAGAGAGGTGAAAAAAAAGAATATTGTGATTATGTAGGATCAGGTAGTTTCATGTTCGGAACTGCTGCTGATCTGGGAATACCACTTACACATGTGCCTCCCAACAAATATTTTATTACTGTACGAATGAATTAGATTTACAAACATCTATATTTATATTCACTATACCTGTGTGATTTTAAAACTAGTTTTTTTTGTTTTTTAGTTATTACAGGCAATATATCCCCTCCGGGTGCCAAGTATATTTAGTTAAATTTTATAATAAAATATGATATTAAATTAGAAGGCTAATGAAACTGAATAAGAATGTAGATAAAAAGATTTTGAACAGAGGGGGTATGATTGAAAAATAGAACAACTTTGAACTAACTCTTCCATCATTTTCCATTACTCCCGTCTTTCATTTGACGTAAATTTTCCTAATTAAACTGTTTAGTTAAATAGAGAAGTAAAGAATAATTATTACATATTTCTTCTTGTTAAGGATTTCTTTTAAGATTTATTGAAGAGTTTTTGTCATATTCCATAAGATAAAACCAAACAAAGAATCAATAATCCTAAGCATATATTTTATTAAAATCAATTTTTTACAGATCACATATGCAAAATTAGCCTTCCCATTCAACTTGTTAAACCTCTATTTTGTTGTATAATATACAATACAATGCATGTTATTAGTATGTAGATACTGTCAACAATGAGTAAGTGTAAAACAATTTTATTAATAATGAGGTTTAAATTAAAAATTAAAATCATGGAGAATATGATGTTAATAAACTAAAGGAATGTGACTTGTATATAATATAGTTTGGTTACAGACAGCAGACACACAATCTCCTATTACAAGTAAGATGGGACAAAATAGTCTAAATAATCCATATCTTATTATAATGGAGATTGTGTGTCTGTCTGTCTGTAACCGAAACTATATTACTATACAAGTCACAATTCCTTAGTTATTTACATCATATTCTCCATGATTTTATTTTTATTTAAACCTCAATTATTAATAAAATTGTTTTACATTACTTACATTGTTGACCATATCTACATACTAATAACATGCAATTGTATTTATATATACAACAAAATAGAGGTTTACAGTATGAATGGGAAGGCTAATTTGCATATTGATCTTAAAAAATTGATTTAATAAATATATGCTTAGGATTATTGATTTCTAATTGTTTGGTTTTATCTTATTGAATATGAGCAAAAAATCTCTTCAATAAATCTTAAAAGAAATCCCTTAACAAGAAGAATAACTGTAATATTATTCTTTACTTCCTATTTTAACTAAACAGTTAATTAGGAAAATTACCAATGAAAGACGGGAGTAATGGAAAATGATGAAGAGTTAGTTTCAAAGTTGTTCTATTTTTCAATCATACCCCCTCTGTTCAAAATCTTTTTATCTACATTCTTATTCAGTTTCATTAGCCTTTCTAATTTAATATCATATTTTATTATAAAATTTAACTAAAATACTTGCACCCGGAGGGTGCATATATTTGCTAGTAATACTAAAAAAAACAAAAAAAACTAGTTTTAAAATCAACACAGGTATAAGTATATAAATATAGATGTTTTAAATCTAATTCATGTCAATAATAAATATTTGTGGAGGCACATGTGTAATGGTTATTACCCAAGATCAGCAGCAGTTCCAACATGAAACTACCTGATCCTACATAATCACAATAATCTTTTTTTTTCACCCTCTTCTCATTATAACATTCCTGCATTCTTTATCATAGTTCTTCTTCCTGTGGTAATCCTCTGATGAGACTCAGGTGAAAACAAAAACTTTTTAGGATGAATCTGCTTATGATTGCAATTCTAAAATTGTTATTTAAAATTGGCTGTTATTTTCTGGGCAATTTAATATTAAAAAAAAAACTTGTGAGATTTTTTGTTTTTTTTATTATTGGAAATTTGAAAAGTTGACCTTTACATGCACCCTCCCACCGGCATTATATATATATATATATATATATATATATATATATATATATTAAATAAGCAGTAGTAGATCTCACAAATGTTCTTATTAAGAGTGTTTTTTAGTCACAATAATTTTTAATCTACTCCTCACTCATTATAACATTCTTGCATTCTCTATTGTAGTTCTTCTTCCTGTTGGTAATCCTCTGATGAGACTCAGATGAAACAAAAAATTTGGTTAAGATAAATCCATTATGATTTCAATTCTAAAATTGTTATTTAAAATTTTATTTTCTGGGCAATTTAATATTTGAAAAAAAGAAAAAAAAAGAATTTTTAATTTTGAAAAAAAAAAAAAAGAATTTTTAATATTTGAAAAAAAAAAATAGCATTTTTTAAAAAATTGAGATTTTTTGTTTTTTATTATTGGAAATTTGAGCTTTACATGTAACCCCCACCCCACCCCAAACTCGTTCTCTTTATTGTTTTGGGTTTTGTTAGAAAAAGATGAAGAGTGATTGAAACAACTCTTCTCAATGATGGACGGATTTAATCTGAAACGTTGAAATAGGAAAAATACTGCTAAGAAAGATGAATGGGTTATTTCCTATAACTCCAACCTAAAAAAAGGGGAACCACTCTGAATGAATTTTATAAATTATCTATTTATTTATTGATCTACTAGGAAAAAAGAAGACTGTGTTAGGGTTAGTTTAATGGGAAAATAATGGGTAGATTAATTAACAGATAAAATTCATTCTGAGTGGTTCCACTTTTTTTTTTAGGTTGGAGTTATAGGAAATAACCGATGAATGATTAACAATCGTCCGATGATAAAAATGATTTTGTTTGACACTGACATGAAATACGTTTAAGAATTTGATGCATTATTTGATTTTCACTTTGTGCTGCTTGCCATAACGTTTCCATATCTTCTTCCATTTGACTGAAATAAAAACAACAACAATGAGGAGAATTTCAAACAAAAAACAATAAGACTTTGAAATGTAGAATATAGGGTGGTCCGAAAATCTTCTCACCACAAAATATTGTTTTTAACTGTCATTATTTTTTGTTTTGAGAATAAAATATTATTTTAGCTAAAAGAATATATACATATGGGGTGACAAGACTTTCAGACCACCCTGTAGATTAATGTACAGTGTGGTCTGAAAGTCTTGTCACCCCTACATATTTTTTAAGAGGTAAAATAATTATATAACTTATATATTATATTATTACAATAAAATATAATGAAAGTTAAAATAATATGTAGATGTGATATGACTTTTGGATCTCAATCAAACATTTACAAATGAATCAAATTTCAGTATTAAATAATCCATTAGGAGTTGATATGTCGTTAAACAAATAAACCAAACTGAATATAATTAGTTATGATTATAATCAAACTTTTACAAATCAATCAAATTTTGGCATTAAATAACCCATAAAGATTTGATATGCCATTAGATAAATAAACCAAACCAAACCAAACCAAACCTAATATAATATAATATAAATAATTATGATAACAATCAAACATTTAGAAATGAATCAAATTTTGGCATTAAATAACCCATAGGAAGTTTATATGCCATTAAACAAATTAGTCACATCAAACCAAACCAATTTGTAAATAGTTATGTTTATAATCAAAATTTACAAATGAATTAAATTTTGGCATTAAATAACCCATAAGGGGTTTACATGCCATTAACTCTTAATGTCCTATACCACCTCATTCCGCCCGGCCAGAAGTCACATTCATTTTCCTAATCTGTCCCAAACAATAGCCTTTGTTTAAATGTAATACTAAACATATTTAGGAGTCTTTGATTTAAGTGAAATAACAGGTAACTTTAGATGCAAAGGCCATTTTTTGATAAATCCTTATAGGAATGCGGCTCTGGACTTAGAAAATTCTCAACAAATTAGTCACACCAAACCAAACCAATTTGTAAATAGTTATGATTATAAGCAAACCTTTATAAATGAATTAAATTTTGGCATTAAATAACCCATAAGGAGTTGATATGCTGTTAAAGCAAATAAACCAAACAAAACTAAATCATATGAATCAAATTGCAGCACTAAATAATCCATAAGGAGTTGACATGCCATTAAATAAATTAACAAAACCAAATTGTAAATAGTTATGATTATAATCAAATATTTACAAATTAATTAAATTTCAGCATTAAATAACCCTCAAGGTATTGACATGCCATTAAATGAATTAGTCACACCAGACCAAACCAATTTGTAAATAGTTATGTTTATAATCAATATTTACAAATTAATCAAATATTGGCATTAAATAACCCATAAGGAGTTGATATGCCATTAAACAAATAAACCAAACTAAATATAATTAGTTATGATTATAATCAACATTTACAAATTAATCAAATTTGGCATTAAATAACCCATAAGGATTTGATATGCCATTAAACAAATAAACCAAACAATTACTTACAGTCTATCACTTTCTGAAATCTGCAAAAGATGTTCCTTGTGCTTCAACGTTGCACATAATTGTCGTATTTGCACCTCAAATTCTTGTCTTAAATTATTTATTGAATCCTTTTTGCACAAAAGTCTGAAAAGAAGAAAAAAATAAATAAAAGGGTTAAACAAATTATTATTATCAATTTTGATATTTCAGTCTGTTATCCTCATTTTTATTGTGTATAAAAACAATGTTGATTTGGTTTGTTTTGTTTTACGGCATATCAACCTCAGTGGGTCATTTAATGCCGATAAAGGTTTGAAATAAATCAATTCTTAATGGATAATACATTTTTTTTATAAATACATTTTTCTATTTAACCCATAGATGGGACCCTAACAGGTACTACCACTCCGGGTCAGAGTGGACCAGGGAGCAATGGTGATGAAGGGGTGCTCCACATTTCTCAAACCTCCAAAACTGGAACCTCACCATCAGATAGAGTTTAACGTCATTCCCAGGACATGTAGACCCTCAGGCACCACCTTCTAGCACCCATATGATAAAAAGGGGTTGGGGCTTGCCATACGAGCAATAGGGTTGGGGCAATCATATAGGTACTAGGGCTTGACATGACCAGCCGATTGATCAGAGGGGACCTCTCCAACTGCCCGTCTAGCCCAAGATAGGGCCAAAGTAAACAATGTTGAGGCTACTGTAACTGTTATATACCCGTTTGACTCGGGTATATATATATATATATATATATATATATATATATATATATAGCGAAAGAGGGGTTCTTAGGAGGGTTCTATTTTGCCAACTGACCATCTTCTTTTGGTGTGATTTTTTGGTAATCTGAACATTAGTTACATAAATGAGAGTAACCTCCCCTTGTATGTTTCACTTTGAGGAAGCTGTTTGTTTTGGCCGGCCATTTTCATTTCACTGTAAATCTACACTGAAAATATGAATTTGTTCGAATCTATACAACTTCATGTTTTAACACAAAAATATAAAATGTGTTCTTAATAACAATTAAGTTCATTTCAAATAATGCGCAAGCACAATTAAGAACACATTTTATTATATTATATCATATCAAGAAAAAGAAACAAAAGGACTAAACAGATTATTATTATTATTTATATATTAATACTCGTGTTCCTTAATTGTATGGCCTCTATCATCTTACAACATTCTCTGGTTAAAAATGAGACCATCAAAATCGTCCAAAATGAAATACAAAAATGTAAATCCTGATTATCTGGTGTTGCTTTTTGAGTATAGATATAGATGGCGATATAGATCCATAGTGTATGCTCTTTGCATCTGACCTTAAGCCAGACTTGACATAAACTAAGTAAAACAAGATATAAATGGTACAAACAGATTTTAGAATAGGAAGAAAAGGTCTTTTCTGAAATTGTAAAGGATTAAATTCCTCGTATTGTAAAAAAGAGAAAGAAGGTTAAACTTTTGTTCAAAGAGATGAAAAGAAGGGGAGGGGGGTGATTTCAGGTGGGATTTTATATGGAAAAAAATAGTGAACAAGTTTGTGCGTGAATTTTTTTTTTTTTGTCTTGATGATGATCATTATGATGATGATACTAATTGATAAAAGTCTTCCTTTTTTTCTTTCTTTTTTCTTAAATCCTATCAAAATTCATTTAAGGCTTAACTTAGATTATTTTTCACTGCCCTCCCCCACCCCCTCATTACAAAAAAATAGTTCGATTTTTGTCCCTCAGAAAAAAATGTATTGAAGAAGAGAAATCAGATTGTTGACATATTTATAAACAGAATATAGACAAAATGATATGAAATTTGTGGTAGTGAAGGAGGAGGTGGTAGTGAAGGAGGGGGTGGCGTTGTTGTTGGAGGAGGAGGTGCTGGTGGAAGAGGTTTGGTTTGGTTTACAGAATATCAACCTTAGTCGGTCATTCAATGCCGACAAAGTTTTGAAATAAATTCATTCTTAGTGCATAATACAATTTTGTTTATAAACTCATGTTTTTCTATTTAACCCATACATGGGACCCTAACAGGTACTACCACTCTGGGTAAACAGAATGAACCTGTGAGCAATGGTGATGAAGGAGTGCTCCACATTCCCCAAACCTCCAGAACCTCACCATCAGTAACATCATTCCCAGAACATGAAGGCCCTCAGCCACCACCTTCTAGCACCCATATGATAAAAAGGGTTGGGGCTTGTAATAGGGTCAGAGCAATCATATAGGTACTAGTCGATTGATCAGAGGGTAGCTCTCTAACCGGCCGTCTAGCCTAAGTAAGGGTCTTCTCACTTGTGCTAAGGAATTGGGCAGCACCTTAACCAAAAGGTGATGAGAGAATATAAAACAATAAAATAAAAATAACACAAAGAAAACTTGAGACAGTAAGTATTGTATAAAAGTGGGGAATTATTCAACAAACTAGCAAAATAATGCACACTCAGAGGGGTGCAAGTATTCAAGTTTTACTGTAATAAAATATCATATTAGATTAAACGAAACTAAATATGAACACATATAAAAAGATTACACTTACTCTTGATTTGAAATTATACATAAGATTGCTTTTAATACACTTGAGAATAAAACAATAATATTAGAAATCAATAACTCCAAGTAATTATTTATTAAATTCTAGTTTTGTTAAAGCATGAAAATTATCCACACCTTTATTTCTTTGTGATATATAACACACTTTGCAGGATTCTAAACTCGTTAATAACATGGGCTGTTTTGAACTAGACTTTGATATCATCATCGATATTGCAGTCTCGGAAAACTATAATATAGTTTTTGTAACCCTGAAGTTACAGCTCCTCCTGTGACTGTGGAGTCCAATGTTCAAAAAACATTCTTGACCACAGATGTCGCATGTGAAGGCTGTTCCTGAAGACGTTGATGTGCCAGTGCTTTGTTGCTGCCGCTTTCTTCTGGACCTCTTGGCTTCATGGTGTTGTGCCAAGGTGACTTCAGACATGAACAGTGCACTACGGAGAGCCTGCCACACCGAGGGCGGTCCTGAGCAGCTGGAAATGCAGCTGGGGGTGACCAATCTGTCTCTTACCAGATGAAAACTCTGCATAGAGGACGTCCTTCGGGATTCATCCATCCGGCGGACATGGTCCAGCCATCGAGGACGATGCTGTCTCAGTAGAGAACACAAGCTGGGAAGTTGAGCTCTCTCTAGAACATCAGGTGATGCCCAGTATACGTCTAAGGCAGCGAAGGTAGAAGCTATTTAGTCGCCATTCTTGGTGGGAGTACAGGGCCCAGCTTTCACTTCCATAGAAGAGGGTGCTGATAACACATGCCTTATACACTTGTATCTTTGTATGGATAATGAGCCTGCTATTGTCCCACAATCTCGCTGTGAGCTTCCTAAAGTTGAGGCAGCTTTAATAGAGACATTGTTAATAGATAAGATGTTAATTAAGATTACATAATGACTATAATTGAGAATATAATGTAAATATTTAAACAAATTGGTTTTCAAGTTTCAGTACCAGACAGACAGATACATAATCTCCATTATGATAAGATACCCACATAGAAGAAAGAAAAGGAAAAGTAAATAAGAGGTGAATATCGAGAAAGATATATGGACGGTCAGAGATGGGTCTAAAAAGAGAGGAGATGTGTGTTGCAGAGCAGGTGGGTAGGGAGAAGAGGAACCTTAAATGAAGGCAGAAAAACGTTTAATGATTTTTTCTTTTTGTGAAAGTTTTTAAAAGATGAAATACTCACTCATCAGAAATTTTTGCTTGTAAACCTGAAAAAGTAAAAAAAATTACAATAAAATGAAATGACAGATACCAAAAATAATTCTACTTTTTAAAAAATGTTTAACAATTTTTGTTTTCTGTAGAAAATCGACAATAAGAATCAGCCCTTATAATTGCAGCACACCAAATACATCATCATCATCATCATTATTGAAGTCAGTAAGTCTACTGTTGGTTTGAATAACAGCAGCTAACTAAGTACAACTTAAGCAGTGTCCAAGACAGTTGGTATTTATAGAAATCAAGAATGACCCATTCATGAATTTGGTGATTTGGGTGATTTGGGTCATTCCATTCCTTGAGTTCTGATTGGCTGCTTGACTGCTTGATTTGAATGACATTGTGGAGTCTTATATATATCCTTTTATTTCTCTAGTAGACTTTGTGACTATTCGGGTTTGTATTTCAGTTAAAATCTTTGTTGCCTTGTCTTCCCAGTTCGACGGTAATTGGAACTTTAATTATTCTTCAATCATCATCATCATCATATCACGCTGACAGCACAGATACCCATGACTCTCTTGACAAGTGTCTCTAACGGTCATCACCCATGGCAGGTCCTCCACATGGCATCTAGAATCCGCAAAGAGCTGACTGATGAAGGTTTTTGCTGGTCAGCCTACATTGGTGTGTCGATATGTAAATGACCACAGGAGAATATCACTCCTTCAGAAGTTCCTCCTTGATTGTCCAGTTTGGTTTGGTTTGTTTTACGGCATATCAACCTCAGTGGGTCATTTAATGCCGATAAAGTTTTGAAATAAAGTCATTCCTAATGGATACTCAATTTTTTTATAAACTCATGTTTTTCTATTTAACCTGTAGATAGGACCCTAACAGGTACCATCACTCCGGGTCAGAGTGGACCTGGGAGCAATAGTGATAAAGGAGTGCTCTACATTTACCAGACCTCCAGAACTGGAACCTCACCATCAGATAGAGTTTAACGTTATTCCCAGGACATGTAGACCCTCGGCCGCCGCCTTCTAGCACCTATATGATAAAAAGGGGTTGGGGCGTGCCATAAGGGCAATAGGGTTGAAGCAATCACATAAGTGCTAGGGCTTGACATGACCAGCCAATTGATCAGAGGGAGCCTCTCCAACCGTCTGTCTAGACTAAGTAAGGGTCTAAGTGGAATGTTGCATGTTATGGACTGCTCATCCACCAGGCTTTCGTCCTTAGGCATCACGGGTCGCCACTCACAGCCAACAGGTGGTCCCCATTACCTTACCCTTCGGTAGAGGTCCAGTCAGTATATTCTAAAGCCGCAGCTTACAGGGCTACCCTTATAATTGCAGCACCCCAAATACATCATCAACATCATATCATACTCACAGCATGGATACCCATAACTTTCTCACCAATCGTCTCTATCAGTCATCACGCCTGGCAGGTCCTCCACATGGCATCTAGAATCCGCACAGAGCTGATTGATTTAGGTTTTGCTGGTCAGCCTACATTGGTGTGTTCATATGTAGATGACCGCAGGAGAATGTCGCTCCTTCAGAAGGTGTTTTATGATAAATATTTTTGTTCAGCATGTCTTGTTTGTCTTACTTACTAACGGGTGATAGATTGTCTGGAGATATTTTGTCTGCCTAATGTTAAAATCTTTTCATCATCAAAACTTACGGATGAATTTGGACCTCTTAATGATCATATGCAACTCTGATCTTTCTGATAAGATGTGCTCATTGTACAAACATACAGACAGACATATGTGAGAAGACCTGTTCTGCACTCTGCTCTTTCGATGTACTTGTCTAGACCCCAACGTTGTGAATTATGTGCTGGCCGAATTTAAGGCAAGAGTCAGAAAAACAGGCTCACAAAGATTAAAAACAAAACAACAACTACAAGTGTAAACAAGACACGGATGGAAGAAGAGTGTGTGTGATGCTTTCACTGTCTATCCAACTGGCTATTACTGCTATCCCTACTGGCGAACTTAACCCTTCGATCCCGGGTTCTAACTGCCTTAGTGCTCGAGTTTAGTTGTATTTATGTCAAATCCCCCTTTCCCCAACCATCTTCTCCGGACCACACAAAGGGCCAGCACTTAAATAAATCGCAGACTTCTAGTCGCCATTAACCCTTAAAATTAAAGTACTTAAATATTTTTTCAGACACTACGGCTTCAATACGTTGACCATTATTTTTTTCAAAAGAGATTTTCTCCTAAAAATCCTTTTTGCTTTTAATACCTGGGTGCCTAAGATATTATCATCAAGTGGTCCCATTTCATGGTGGTCGTACAAGTCTCTTTAAACTTTACGACCTAATCTTTGGATTCGTAAAAAGGTCAACCACCCACCCCTTTTACTTATGATTGGCTTTAACCTATTCCCTTTTTATTCATTTATTTATTTATTTATTCTGCCCATGTTCGTCTTCAACCATAGTATCACACATACGAAAAAATTTCATATATCTATTAATAATGAAGATTTGGTCTCAGTTTGTCTGTAACCAAAACAACATTACATTACCCAAAATCATACTAACAGAATAAATACACTCAAAAAAAAAAAAAAGAAGAGGATGAATTAATGAGAGAAAAATGAAAGTGAGGCTGAAGATGAAAGATGAAAGAAAGAATTAGAATGAAGATAAAAAGAGTAATGATAGTGAAGACAAATCCAAAAGAATAAAAAGTATTAAGAAAATGAAAGATCATTTGGAAAAGTAAGTGATTTGTGTTGTAGAGAAGAATTGATACCCCTCTAGAATAGAATGGACTGTTCTAGTCTCAATGAAGACGATTGATGATTTATCCTCGGGAGCCTGTCTTTTCTAGCGAGACCAGCTATTCGACTGTTCACTCATTATTGTACATTACCAAATAAACCCTTTTCATTGTAAGTTACAATTCGGGTTATTATTGAACATAACCACTCTCCGTAGCATTACAATAATTTGATAATAAGAAAACTTGGAAGATGCACTGGAAAAGGAGTTAAAAATGGGAGAGTTTTAAAAAATTAGTTAAGAAAAGAAAGAGGATAAATTAATGAAAGAAAAATGAAAGTGAGGCTGAAGATGAAAGATGAAAGAAAGTGATTTTTTTTTTTTTGCAACCAAAGACAATGCCGAGTATTATATATTTATATATTGTTTGTTTTATTTTTATATATATTTAAAGTTAACAGAACTAAGTTTCCATGGTTTTATTTTTTTACCCCTTTGATAAGTTTGATGATTTTACTTAATTATGATACAGACCCTCTGACACTGAATTTTGAACTCCCCACCCCCTCAGGCAATATCTTTCAAGAATTAATTTTTACACTGCCCAGAGGGCGTTTTTTGTTTGTTTTTCGTTTTTTTTCTAGTATATACAATTAAGATAAAGTGAAAAAAAATCTTCCAAGGTGAGACTCGAACCTTGAGTTTATTCTTCATTTGTTTGTGTTGTTCTGTAGATTTGTTGTGCTTTTCAAGGATTTTTTGTACGACTTCCTCATTCAACCGAAACTGGAGAAAAAAAATACAAAAAACAGACAATAAGAAAAATAATCAGGAAATACAAATAAAACAAAAGCATTATAATGACAAACGATAACACCAATAGACTTTGAAAAGCTTTGTTCTACTTAGAGTAATTGGTACACTTATTAAGATTTTATATAGTCTAGTATTCCCTAGAGAGTTCTCCAAAGGGGAGGTTATCATAAAGTAGGAGAGGTCACTCTCAATTACTTATTACAAGCATTTTTTTCTTTACTTGTACTCAATTCAATTGATTTAATATTATTAATATTATCCTTGATTTAATGATTTTAAACTTGCAATGAGAAATAAGTTAAACTTCTTTTTTAATGCTGTTATGAAAGTAATCTGCTATATACCGGAATGTAGGATATACAAAATGATAATAAAAACAGGGAAATATGTTTAACATATAACAATATTTGTTTTATTCATTTTTACTGACAGTGAATACAGTCGGATGGTTTTGGTTAGAGTTCAACTGTGTGTGTGTCATGTGTGTGGTCGTCACATGGGCGCTGTATGTATGATACGTGTGCTCACGTTTGAGGTCATATCTGGGTTCCCGTCAGTCCCTTAATGATCAAAGGGGAGCAACCTCATTAGGTTACCCTAACAAAAAAACTATAATTAGTTGTATATAACACTCATGTCTGAATAATATGCACTCTCTGAGTCAGGTCACTCAATGTGCTATTTATAGAATAATCATACTAATTCCAATTACCATCGAATTGGCAAGACAAGACAGCAAGCAGTTGTAACCCAATACGATTCTGGTTTGCTGCAAAGACTACTGCAAAATGGCAGGATATTTATGAAGCCTCAGAGGATCATACAAACCAAGCAGCCAATCAGGACTCAGGGAATGGAATCACCCAAATGCATAAGTGGACTATTCTGAATTCCCATAAGTACCAGTTGTCTTGACACTGGTTCAGTTGTGCTTGGCCAGTCACATTGTTCAAACTAATAGTAGACTGACTGACTGACTGACTGACTGACTTACTTCAATACTATTGGTACTATGTAACCCAGTACTACTGGTACAATTCATGATCTCTCATGAATTGTGAACAGATCATGTAGCTAATAATTTGAATTAAGGGCCATTAACTTTGGGATCAGTTTTGGTTTGGTTTGGTTTGATTTGATTTTGTTTTACAGCATATCAACCTCAGTGGGTCATTTAATGCCAGCAAAGTTTTGAAATAAATCAATTCTTAATGGATAATACAATTTTTTTATAAATGCATTTTTCTATTTAACCCATAGATGGGACCCTAACAGGTACTACCACTCCGGGTCAGAGTGGACCAGGGAGCAATGGTGATGAAAGGGTGCTCCACATTCCCCAAACCTCCAAAACTGGAACCTCACCATCAGATAGAGTTTTACGTCATTCCCAGGACATGTAGACACTCACTCACCACCTTCTAGCACCCATATGATAAAAAAGGGTTGGGGCTTGCCATAAGGGCAATAGGTTTGGGAAAATCATATAGGTGCTAGGGCTTGACGTGACCAGCCGATTGATTGGAGGGGGCCTCTCCGACTGCCCGCCTAGCCCAAGATAGGGCCAAAGTGGAGTATTACAAGTTATGAACTGCTCATCCACGTGGGTTCTATCCTTAAGCATCACAGGTCGCCATCCACGGCCAACAGGTGGCCCCATTGGGGGAGTCTTACCCCTCTGCAGAGGTGCAGTCGGTGCATTCTAACGCCCCACCGACAGGGCGGGTTTGGGATCAGGGAGTGGAAAATTACCAGTGACATTTATAACCTTTTGATCCCTTGAAAACACGCCATGTTTCAATGTCCTGAAGAAGGTTTCGGTTATTTCCTATAAATCTAACATGATCGAAAGGGGAACCACCCTTGACTGATAAATTATTTTTTTATTTATTGATCTACTAGGGAAAAAAAAGACGGGTTAGGGTTTAGGGTTAGTTTAATGGGAAAATAAATAAACAATTTATCAGTCAAGAGTGGTTCTCCTTTGATCATGTTAGACCTATAGGAAATAACCAAGGTTTCTTTATAAACTGAAATGTTCGACCATCGACACTACAACTAATAAATTTCGATCCCTTGAAACATCCCATGTTTGTTCTATATTTTATATATATATATATATATATATATATATATATATATATATATAGACGTATGTATATAATAAAGCTACTCTGGGAAAGTAGTTGTAATATCTAATTTGGTAAGAAAATCTAAATATCTACTAAGACACTAGACACAACTAATAGATAAGTCTGTTGGTCCAATTTGCTTGTTGATAATTGTTTTACAAATGATTGAAGAACAAATAACAAATTGGGTGAAATAATTGGACCATGTGACCTTTAGGCTCCCCTTTTGTGATCTTGATTCGTGGGGACATTTTTTCTATTTACACCGTTTACATCAAAATCCGGTTAATTGTTAACAGATGATTTTTAGAGTTTTTTTTTTAATTATAAAACTAACCCCTAACCCTAACCCCTAACCCTAACCCCTAACAAACAACTGGATTTTGATGGTGTAAATGAGAAAAGTGTCCTTGTGAGTTGAGATCGCGGAAGAGATGCCTAAAGGTCATATGGTCCAAATGATTGAACAATTTTATTTAAAAGAATACTTACTCTTTGTAGCTGTTCTTGAGAAAGGTATTCCATATTTTGTGTCACCTTTAAGGCTTCAAGAAGTTTTTGATTTGTGATTTCATATTCCCTGATAAGAAAAAAAAAATTTATTATAAAACACCTTAACAGTTATAATAAATACAATGTAGGGTGTGGGGATTAAAATAAAACTAAAATAAAAAAAAGTTTTAAAAAATTCCCATGAGCCTTCACACCAGAAGAACCCTCCAAGCATGTGTAGAAAAAAAAGGACCCATTTCTGACCCCAAGATAATCTCTCAGCCATTTTTGACTTAGGCCTTATCTGCGTCTAGACACTACTACTGACCAGGAAGGAATTTCTTTACCACATGGTGGCTATGACCCGTGAATAAAGCCTGAATCCTAAAATTACCTTTTGTCTTTATCTCTTTCTTGTCTGATTTTTTTATTTTTTCCTACCAATATCAATATCCTGATGTGGCACTGCATCTATGAGAAAAAATTTTTTCTATTATTATTTCACATATATTAAAGATTTTTTGTACCAAAAAGATAGTTTGATTTTTGCTCAGAACTGAATCTACAACATCAGTTAAAATTTTTCAAATCAGAAATTAGTAATAACTTAAAATCGGTTAACTTTAAGACTTTTTGACAGCATTTTTATATTCCTTGGGCTCTTAGAAACCAATTTTTAGGAGTAGGGAAGCTCTAGAACTCATTTTACAGACAAAAGTAGATTACAAATAGTTGCCATTTTTCAAGAACCTCACCCAAATTTGGAGAGTTTGTCAGTTTTTAGAATCAACATAACCCCACCAATTTTTGAATTTAAAAACTCAAATTTTGGGGATTGTCTAACTTTAAGATAGTCCACACCTGTACAAAATTTCAGAAAAATTGAAGTGCAAAATTTTAACAAATTTTTGCAAAATGTTGTCACTTTGGATCTGAACAAATATCAAACTATCTTTTTGGTACAAATAATGTGAAATATATGTGAAATAATAATAGTTGACTGACTTTATCATAATCCACACGGGGTGGGAGACAAGGCCTGGATGATCTGACATGGAATTACCTCCCTAGCAACACAGGATAGCTCTGATGGCTAGTAGTTTATTAAATTAAAATATTTTATTTGTGAAAATTTATTAAAGAATGGTGATCCTCTTTCACTGGACGCCGGTGGCGGCCTGTGGGAATTTAAATAAAATAAAATTAAATTGAAATTAAATAAAAAGTTATGAGCGTCTTGACTCTGGCGTTCAGAGTTAACGGTCTGATTATAACACTCTCAACCTATACTTCGAAAGAGTTGCTTGTTCCGTATTGTTAAAAGCCTCCAGACGGCGATGAATCGGAACCCTCACCTCTCCGTATTGTTAAAAGCCCCCAAACGGCGTTAGAAGCTCGAGCGACAAACGAACACCTGAAAACCATTCTGCAGGGCTCAACAGGTTACAAGGAACAGAACTCGAAGATTTCAGCTAAGTTCCGCAGGCTTTTTTTTATTATCTGCAACCAACCCTTTTAACGACATTCAATTCTCCTTAATTCTCCTTTACCAACCAAACACATTGAATTCTTGAACATTCTTTAACACTCGTTTGGTTGTTTCATTTTATGTATATTGATACCCCTGTTTGATATTTGTTTTATGTTTTACATGTAAAGTAAACATTTTGTTTTATAAAAAGTCGTTTGTCTCCTTTCTTCAAAAGCAGCACCCATCTCCTCACTGCGTTCGAAGTACGGTGTATTCTCATACAAAACATAGGGTTTAAACAGTGCTTTTCCGGGGACAAAAATCCCCACATATTGTCAATAGCGATATAGAAATAGAATAGAATAAGAATAAGAAATTTATTTATCAATAGTAGGTACAAGTTATAAAGAATAAGTAAAAGAAAAACTTTATTTTTGTTAAACTACTATTGAAGGGAGGCCATGCCTAATAGCGTGAAGCTAAGCCCATGGACATGACCACCCTTGGACGCTCACAGGAAACGATACAAGACACACCAGACAACACAAACATATAGATATATATCATGAGACAAATTAGCCGTGTGAGAACCTAATTGCAAATTTGTTGATGGATTAAAGATTCCTGTTTTGTTTTTTTATTCCCGAATCTGTCAAAGAATCCATTCAAGATGAAGGAGTCCTCTTGCGAGTAGGGCACATCAAGATGAAAAGAAGCGAGCCCTGCTGCCGACGTTTACAGCCCTGTGGCAGTACCTCCCCCCTAAAGTTCTAGGCTGAGTAAATATACAGACATTGTTTAAGCCATTTGACATTTATTTGTCAATCATGTGGTCTATAATTCGTGTCTTGACATCTTGTTTTTAATATATATATATATATATATATATATATATATATATATATATGTGTATGTGTGTGTGCAATAAAATGCTTTTTCAAAAGTTTTTTAAGGTCAAAATAATTTACCGAAACAAGCTTCACCTTTTCCTCCTTTTCTTCATCAAACAATACCGACTGAACAGTGTTCCAAGAATTAAGTGCATTAAATGCCCAAAACTAACCGTGTTGATGATAAGGAAATTAAACAAACCAGACCGAAATTCCTGGGGTATATACTTCTAGTTTAGCAACTAAGAGTTGTTTCCCTTCTTACCCGTGTTTGCAAATGAAAATAAAAATAAGACGCTGCTTTGAGAAATACGTAGTTATCTCCCTTATATTGTTTTATTCAATTTAATTAACAACCTCAAAACGGAATGTGTCATAGAGGCATCCTTAATAAATAAGATTTATTCTATGTATTAATGATTCTGACTATAAATAACTAGATGATAAACTTACACAATTCCTGAGGGTATTGTGACGTAAGCAGTGACATAATTTCAGTTACAGACAGACGGACATCGAATCACTATTATGATAAGAAAACGGAAGTATTCGCTTTGTGTCATTTAATTTGCACAAGGGTGTACATTGATCAGCTCTGTGCTGGATGCCGTGAGGAAGACTTGCCAGGAGCGATGACCATTAGGGATCGGTGGCAAGATAGAGCCATGAGAATCGATGCTGTGCAACATGATGATGATGATTATGAATTAATTAATTTAAAAAAATGAACTCACTTTGTTTTTGTTTTAAGACCTTTTATTGTGTCGTGCATTCGTTCGATTTTATCTTTGCATTGATCCTGGACGTTAAGAAATCTTTCTCGCTCTTCATAACATGACTGACATGAAAAAGAAAAAAGATTCAGAAATTAGTTTACAATTCATTTCTTTTAGGATAAATAATTTTTTATATTGTAAAAAAAATGAGGTTTAATGATAATAATAATTACTAGCAGGACCTGTGGATATACCACAGTATAATTCAATTATTACAACATTTGATATGTTTACTTAAGAGTTATTGCTAAATAGTTCAATATGTAAAAAGTATAATAATCTTGATTTAACTCTCTCTCACTCATAAACATATCAAAAGTTGGAACAATTAAATTATCATATTGTGGTATATCCACAGGTCCTGCTAGTATTGAACTATTTGGCAATAGCTCTCAAGTAAACATATCAAATGTTGTAATAATTAAATTATCATATTGTGGTATATCCACAGGTCCTGCTAGTATTGAACTATTTAGCAATAGCTCTCAAGTAAACATATCAAATGTTGTAATAATTAAATTATCATATTGTGGTATATCCACAGGTCCTGCTAGTATTGAACTATTATCAATAGCTCTCAAGTAAACATATCAAATGTTTAATAATTAAATTATCATACTGTGGTATATCCACAGGTCCTGCTAGTATTGAACTATTTAGCAATAGCTCTCAAGTAAACATATCAAATGTTGTAATAATTAAATTATCATACTGTGGTATATCCACAGGTTCTGCTAGTATTGAACTATTTTGCAATAGCTCATAAGTAAACATATCAAATGTTGTAATAATTAAATTATCATACTGTGGTATATCAACAGGTTCTGCTAGTATTGAACTATTTTGCAATAGCTCATAAGTAAACATATCAAATGTTGTAATAATTAAATTATCTTACTGTGGTATATCAACAGGTCCAGCTTGTAAAGAGAGTTAAATCAAGATTATTATATTTTTTACACATTGAACTATTTGCAATAGCTATTTAGTAAACCTATTAAACATTGTAATAATTAAATTATCTTACTGTGGTATATCCACAGGTCCAGCTTGTAAAGTGAGTTAAATCAAGATTATTATACATTTTACATATTGAACTATTTGCAATAGCTATTTAGTAAACATATCAAAAGTTGTATTAATCAAATTATCATACTGTGGTATATCCACAGTTCCTGCTTGTAAAGAGAGTTAAATCAAGATTATTATACATTTTACATATTGAACTATTTGCAATAGCTATTTAGTAAACCATATCAAAAGTTGTATTAATTAAATTATCTTACTGTGGTATATCCACAGGTCCAGCTTGTAAAGTGAGTTAAATCAAGATTATTATATTTTTTACATATTGAACTATTTGCAATAGCTATTTAGTAAACATATCAAAAGTTGTAATAATCAAATTATCATACTGTGGTATATACACAGGTCCTGCTAGTATTTAAAAAGTTTTAGACTCACCTGAAGTTTGGCCATTAGTTCATTCTTAGTCTTTTCATGTTCTGCAACAATTTCATTGTGTTTCCTATGAAAGAAAATTTATTTTTTAAAAATCAGATTTTATCAGGTTTGTTTATATTTAATGGCATGTCAACCTATCTTGGGTTATTTTATGCCTAGAGGTTAGGGAATTGTGTTCACTGGACATTTATATCTGCAATTTTTTGTGTAGTTGTTTAATCTTTTTTTTATTTTTTTTTTTTCATAAAGTTATATGATATCAAGTATTACTATCTAATAGAAATAATTTGCACACAGTTATATGGTATCAAGTATTCATATCTAATACTAATAATTATATGATTTCAAGTTATTATTTATATTTAATGATAAGTATTATCTGCGTTATTCAGACTATTGTCCTCATCTTCATTGTTATCTGTATAACATTCAGCCGATGTGACCTCCGGCCTTCTTCAGGTATTTCTTGTCGGACTCGGGAATCTTCTCGGACTCAGGAAAATTCTTTTTGAACTCAGGAACCTTCTTGTCATAATCAGGAACCTTCTTGTCGTAATTGAGAGGCATCACGGAACTTTGAACCTAACCCTTTATACAGTCCACAGGGGTATCCTGTTCTCATTCCACTAACCATAGCTGGGGTAGAGGCATTAAGCTGTGTTAATTATTATTCTATGCTACTTCTGCCCTTGGCCAGGATTGAACCTGCATTCCAGAGATAACTGTCACTTAGAACTGTCTTAACCTAACTCCTTTATCCACTAGGCTATATGTCCATTCAGAGAAATACTAAAAAAAAAAGTCTATCAAAATACTATAAATACAATTCATCACTTTTAGTAAAAGTCAAATAAAAGATGGAATGAACCATGTGTGAATCATCCAAAACATGAAATCTTTCCAGTCTATCAAAATACTATCTCTTTTACAGAGATGCTGATAGGCACGTATCCTGCATCCCTGACACACAAAAATCTAAAAGGACGCAGTATCCATGCATTCCAGTGTTTTTCTTTTTTCTTCCCTTATCATTTCAAGCTAACTGTAAATACATTTCAATAGCTTCTTAGAAATGAATTATACAGGATATGTTACAAGGTAGGAGTAAGGCGGCTTTAGTTATTTCCCCAGATCATAAATAAAAACCCTACAATCGGTTATTTCCTATAATTCCAACATAAACAAAGGGGAACCACTCTTGACTGATAAATTATTTATTTTCCCATTAAACTAACACTAAACCCTAACCCTAACCCTGTGTTCTTTTTTCCTAGTAGATCAATGAATAAATAAATAATTTATCAGTCAAGAGTTGTTCTCCTTTGTTTATGTTGGACTTAGAGGAAATAACTCAACAATCTATTAAGAAACTTTAGTTGGGACCCATTAATTTTCCCGGGGACTCATTCAAAGCAAATGTGTGCGTCTCAGGATGCACTAAATCAAAAAGCTATCAGCATCACTGCTTTTAACTTAGTAAAAGTTGAATAAAAGATAATAAAATAAATTTAATAATAAAAAAGTCGGACCATATGACCTTTGCTTTGCTGATTCATAAGTACATTTTTTTCATTTATCCGTCAACATCCGGTTGTTTGTTAACAGACGATTTTTAGAATGTTTAAAAAATTATAAAACTAACCCCTAACCCTAACCCCTAACAAAAAAACGGATATTGACAGTGTAAATGAAAAAAATGTACTTATGAATCAGCAAAGCAAAGGGGGTGCCTAAAGATCATATGGTCCAAAAAGTCTATCAAAGTACTATAAATAAAATCCATTACTTTTAAAAGTTGAATAAAAAAAATGAATGAACCATGTGTGAATCGTCCAAAATATAAAATTGACAGTGTAAATGAAAAAATGTACTTATGAATCAGCAAAGCAAAGGGGGTGCCTAAAGATCATATGGTCCAAAAAGTCTATCAAAGTACTATAAATAAATCCATTACTTTTAAAAGTTGAATAAAAAAAATGAATGAACCATGTGTGAATCGTCCAAAATATAAAATTGACAGTGTAAATGAAAAAAATGTACTTATGAATCAGCAAAGCAAAGGGGGTGCCTAAAGATCATATGGTCCAAAAAGTCTATCAAAGTACTATAAATGAAATCCATTACTTTTAAAAGTTGAATAAAAAAAATGAATGAACCATGTGTGAATCGTCCAAAATATAAAATTGACAGTGTAAATGAAAAAAATGTACTTATGAATCAGCAAAGCAAAGGGGGTGCCTAAAGATCATATGGTCCAAAAAGTCTATCAAAGTACTATAAATGAAATCCATTACTTTAAAAGTTGAATAAAAAAAATGAATGAACCATGTGTGAATCGTCCAAAATATAAAATTGACAGTGTAAATGAAAAATGTACTTATGAATCAGCAAAGCAAAGGGGTGCCTAAAGATCATATGGTCCAAAAAGTCTATCAAAGTACTATAAATGAAATCCATTACTTTTAAAAGTTGAATAAAAAAAATGAATGAACCATGTGTGAATCGTCCAAAATATAAAATTGACAGTGTAAATGAAAAAAATGTACTTATGAATCAGCAAAGCAAAGGGGGTGCCTAAAGATCATATGGTCCAAAAAGTCTATCAAAGTACTATAAATGAAATCCATTACTTTTAAAAGTTGAATAAAAAAAATGAATGAACCATGTGTGAATCGTCCAAAATATAAAATTGACAGTGTAAATGAAAAAAATGTACTTATGAATCAGCAAAGCAAAGGGGGTGCCTAAAGATCATATGGTCCAAAAAGTCTATCAAAGTACTATAAATGAAATCCATTACTTTTAAAAGTTGAATAAAAAAAATGAATGAACCATGTGTGAATCGTCCAAAATATAAAATTGACAGTGTAAATGAATATAACATGTTGATTTTTATAATTGAAATGTTCAGCCAAAAGCAATTTTTTTAGGGTTTGTCCACTTTAACTAACTAGATCATGTCGGAGATTTTTATATCCTTCTAAGGAAGGATCTATCGATTCAAAACACATGGTTTGCTATCTTATTAAAGAAATCGACAGTTACTTTTAAAAGTGTGATTATCACAATATAAATATTGAGATTATGATCTAGTGTCGCTCGAATCGTCTTATTATAAAAATATAAAGAATAATATTGACAGTGGGTGAAATGATATAAAATAATATGACATATTTTAGAATTACAGGCAGAAAAGCCATAAAGGGGGTGCCTTGAAATAGATGGACTATATGGTCCAGTATGAGGAGTACGTATCATAATGAAGTACTTATAATAAATGAAGAGTCCACACTTCACTTTATAGAAACGTTGTTAAGTCAATAGAAAATATGAATGATTTCACCATAAAGGTAGATGAACATCGTTTTTTTCTTCTATAAATTAAGTTATAACATTTTGATCTTAGTGTAAATGAAAATATAACTGTACTTGTGATGACAATCCTGTCAATAGCTAAAGGTTGGGTGCTCTGGACGAAAGTATCAATGAGTCCCAAAAACGCTCACTATGGCAGTAATGTACTATAATGAAAATCCAATGTTCAATTACTTTTTAAAAGTTGAAAAAAAAAAAATGTGGAAAATGGAACCATGTGTGAATCGTCAAATATAAAATTTGCACAATAGTTTTGTAATAATGAAAAAACAATTCTTTTGTAATATGGATATCATGCAAAGCAAAGGGGGTGCCTAAAGATCATATGGTCCAAAAAGTCTTTTCAAAGTATATGAGAAATATATCAATTTATCTATTACTGTTTATTTTGATAAGTTGAACTAAATATAATAAATTGAGAATGCCATCCCAATGTTGTGAAATCTTAGCGGCATCCCCTTCAAAATACTATAAATCTGACAAGTTGTAAATTGATACAAAATAAAGTTTAAACTTATGGAATCAGTTCTTAAAAGCTAAATGGTGTGGTGCCTAAATTGATCATTAATGGTCCAAAAAGTTCTACTCAAAGTACTTATTATATCGCAAAATGTTCACACACATTTAGGTCATTTTTTAAAAGTTGATATAAAAAAATGAATGAAACATATGGATGTTTGAATCTGTCCAGATAGACCGATTCACACAATGGTAAAAATTGATCAAGTGTACAAGTGAAAAATTGAATACTTATGAATGCAATGCAAATGCAGGGGGTGCCTAAAGATCATATGGTCCAAAAGTCTATTCCAAGTCTATAATAAATCGCATTTATTTAAAAGTTGAAAAAAAAATGATGAACCATGGTGAATCGTCAAGAATTATAAATTGACAGTGTAATGAAAATGTACTATGATCAAGCAAAGCAAAGGGGTGCCTAAAGATCATATGGTCAAAAAGTCTATTCAAGTACTATAAATGAAATCCATTACTTTTAAAAGTTTGAAAAAAAAAAATGAATGAACATGTGTGAAATCGTCCAATAATTAAATCTGACAGTGTAAATGAAAAAAATGTACATTATGAATTTCAGAAATGTCTTAAAGGGGGTCTTTAAATGATAAATAATTGGTGCCAAAAAAAGTTTTCTATCAAGCTCCCTATAAAAATGACTTTTTCATAAAATGGTATTATTTAAAAGTGTGAAGTAAAATATAAATTGAATGAACCATGTTGTTGGAATACGTTTACCAGGAATTATCAAAATTGAACAGTGTAAATGAAAAAAATGTACTTTAATGAATCACGCAAAGCAAAGGGGGTGGCTCTAAGATCATATTTGGTCCCGGAAAAGTCTATCAAAAGTACTATAAATGCAAATCCAATTACGGTTTTTAAAAGTGATAAGGACACAACACATTGAATGTAACCGATGATGTCCGTAATCGTCCCTAAAAGGTATACAAATTGAACCAGTGCTCACAACTTGTTAAGCTAATATGTACCTTGTATGTAATCTCAGCAAGGCAAAGGGGTGCCCTAGAATTGATCATCTTTTATGGTCCAAAAGTCTATCAAAGTTACTATAAATGATAATCCTCATTTTATCTTTTAAAAGTTAATAAAAAACTATGAAACATAGAATCCATGTGTGAACTAGTCCAAAAATATAGGTAAATCTGCAAGTGTAAATGAAAAAATTGTACTTATGAATCAGCAAAGCAGTGAGGGGGTGCACTACTAATTAGAGTCCTATGGTCGCCAAAAAGTCTATCTAATAAGATACTAACTAAAATAGAAATCGGTTACTTCATTTCTATTAAAGGTTAGAATAGTAATATACAAATGCTAATAAGAAGCTCAAGTGTGGAAATCGTCCTAAAAATCAAATTGACAGTGTAGTATAATGAGAAAATTAGCTATTCGATTATGACTTTTTTGGGGAGCGACATCATGCAAAGCAAGGGGAGTTGCCTAAAGATCATATGTGTCCTATAAAAGTCTATTACGACAGTACTATAAATCAAAAAAATCCATTCTTTGACTCTCTAAATATGGTTGAATACTAGAATAATGAATCATGAAGTTCAGAACCAATGTGTGAATCTTGTCCATATAGACATTTAATAACATGTACAATTTTTGAACTCAGTGGTTATTGTGGGAAAAAGAATGTACTTATGAACTCAGCAAAGCAAAGGGGGCCTAAAGATTCGCATATGGTCAATACAAACGTAACTACAAATTCGCGGGAAAGTTACTATATCAAATTGAATCCATTACTGTTAAAGTTGAATAAAAAATCAATTGATTGTATCCTATGTGTTGAAATCTTTTGTCCATTTATATATATAATTGACAGTGAAAACGGGTGAAAAAAAATGTACTTTATTGAATACAGCAAAGCAATGGGGTGCGATGTCTCTTTAGAATATAGATTTGCATATTAAGAGGCTTCCATTTGAAAAGAGTCTCATCTAATAGAAACTGGTTAGAGGGCTCACCCCTTATTAGGCTATATATAATGGTACACTGGGATTACACATAATAAGCTCATATTTTTTTTCATTATACTCTGTCAATTCTTAATATTTTGGGACTTTGAACAATTCAGTTGACATTAGAGAATAAATGAATTGAACATTCGATTGTGATAATCGTTCCAAATATATATATTAAAATTATTTTGACCAACGTAGTAATTAAGTGAAAATGAATGGAGTACTTATATTATCAGACCAAAGCAAAGGGGTGCTAAATGATCATATGGATCGGCATAAAAGTCTAGTCAAGTACTATAAAATGAAAATCTGCATTACTTTGGTATTAGAAAACAGACTCACCTCGTCAAAAAATGAATGAATCATGTGTGATCGTCCAAAATATAAAATTGACAGTGGTAAAAGTGAACCAAAATGGTAACTTATTAATCAGCAAAGAAGGGGTTCTACTAGAGACGACATCATACCTCGTGTTTCGCCTTTAACATGGATAAAGTCTATAAGTACAAAGTACTATAATATGAAATCTTCTTTATACATTTTCAAAAGTTGAATAAAAAAACACATGAATGCAACTCGACTGTGGTGAACCCCTCGTCCTCAACTTAATAATATATTATATATTGGGAACGACAAGTTCTACGACATTAGGGGTTTTACATTCATTTTTTGGATTCAACTATATATAAAAAAAAGATCATGTGGGCTATCCATGATCAGTCAAGCAATTTGAGTTGGGTTTGTCCTAAAGATCATATTGGTCCAAAAAGTCTATCAAGTACTATATAAATGAAGATCTCCAGTTAACTTTTAAAGTTGAATAATATTAGACTATTATACCTTTATGACCACTATGATCTTATTAGACAACCATAAACACTTAAATGCTATATTTAGCTGGCATATCATAAAGGTACATGTGTTTATTTTCATTTACACTGTAACAATTATTATAATAAATTAACATACATAGAGAACCAGGATTCACAAATGATTCATTCATATATATATAATTTAAACAAAATTCAACTTTTAAAAAGATAAAATAAAAGGAATTTAACATCAAATTTATATATACAGACATACTATTGATAGACTTATTTGGAACCAATATGATTTTAGAGAGACAACCCCTTCTGCTTGGCTGATCATAAGTACTTTTTTCATTTACACTGGTCAATAAATCGTGATTATAATTGGTATAAGAGGGTTAGGGTTAAGGGGTTAGTATTTTTATAATTTTTATACATTCATAAAAAAAATCTACGTAACTGTAATCAAAACAAAAACCGATGTAATTGACCTAGGTAAAAAATGAAAAAATGTACTTATGAATCAGCCCAAGCAAAGGTCATATGTTCCGACTTTTTTTTAAAAGATTAAAATTACTTATTTTATTAATCTTTTTCTCTCCTTTTAATAAAGATAAAGCAGTTGATCTGGATAGCTTTTTTGATTTAGTGCATCCTGAGACGCACACATTGCTTGTGAATGAGTCCGGAAATTAAGGGTCCCATAAAGTTTTCTTAATGATTGTTGAGTTTTCTTCTAGTCCAATAAAAAACGACACGACAGATCTGATGATAATTATTTAATTTTCATTGATCTACTAGGAAAAAAGAACACTATAGGGTAAGGATGAGGGTTTAAGTGCTTTAGTTAATGGGAAATAAATATTATCAGTCAAGAGTGGTTCCCCTTTGTTTATGTTGGAATTAATGGCATACCGATTGTAGGGTTTTTATTGTTTATGATCTCGAGCAGAATAACTAAAGCCGCTTACTCTACCTGGTAATTCTGTTAATCATTTCTAAAGAAGTACAATATGTTTTACAGTTAGCTTGAATGTATTAAAGGGAGAAAAGAAACATACTGGATGCATGAGTAAACTGCGTCCTTTTAAGATTTTTGTGTGTCAGCGGACATAGCAGCGATACGTGCCTATCAGATCTAACTAGATAGAGTAGTATTAATTGATAGCATGGGATTATCATGTTTTGGATGATTCACACATGGTTCATTCCATCTTTTATCTTGCTTTTATAAAAGTGGATGAATTGTTATAGTATTTGATAGCCATATTTATTATTATTATAATATTTTGGGAATATAGCCTAGTAAGGATAAAGGATGGTTAAAGACAGTTCTAAGTGAAGTTTCTCTGGAATGCAGGTTCTCTGGCCAAGGGAGAAGTAGCATAAAGTAATATTAACACAGCTTAGTACCCCAGCTTGTTAAGTGGATGAGAACAGTCCCCTGTGGACTGTAATAACAGGGTTAGGTTCAAAGTTCGTGATGCCTCTCATACGAAAGAAGGTTCCTGATTATGACCAAGAGGTTACATAGTATCAAAAGAATTTTCCTGAGTCCGAGAAGATTCCGAGTCCGAAGGAAATACCTGAAGAAGGCCGGGGTCACATCGGCTGAATGTTATACAGATAAAATGAAGTGAGGACATAGTCTGGAATACGCAGATAATACTTTAATCATAATAAATAATAAAACTTGAAATCATATAATATAGTATTAGATATGAATATTATACCATAATACCTGTGGATATCTATTAGATAGTAATACGTTGATATAATATAAACTATATATGTCAAATAAAAAAGATTAACACCATCAACACAAAAATTGCAGATATAAATGTCAGTAAACAATCCCTAACCTCTAGGCATAAACATTAAATCCAAGTAGGTTGACAATTAAATATAAACAAAGCTGATAAATCTGAATTTTAAAAATAAATTTTTTCAAGGAACACAATGAATTGAAAGAAGACAGAAAACTGAATGACTAATGGCCAAACTTTCAGGTTGAGTAACACCTACACTTTTAAACTAATACTCAGCAGGACATAGATATATATACCACAGTATGATAATATTGTTATTACAACTTCTTGATATGTTTACTAAATAGCTATTGCAAAATAGTTCAATATGTAAAAATATAATAATCTTGATTTAACTCACTTTCACAAGCTGGACCTGTGGATATACAAGTAGATAATTTAATTTAATACAACTATCATGAATATGCTTTAACTAATAGCTATTGCAAATAGTTCATTGTCAATGTTAATAAACTTGATTAACTCTCTTTACAAGAAGGGAACTGTACGGATTACCCCCACAGTTAATAGCATCAATTGTTAATACAATTTATGACTCATGTTTCTAAATAGCTATTGAATAGTTCCTTGTGATAATATCCTTGATTTAACTCACTTTACAAGCTTGGACCTGTGATTCCACAGTAAGAAATTAATATTACAATGTTATAGGTTTACTAAATAGCTATTGCAACAATCCGTTAATGATGTAATATAATAAATCTTGATATATAAACTCTCTTACAAGCTGGAAAATGTTGATACTACCAAGATAAGATATTTAATTGATTACACATTTGATATGTTTACTTTATGAGCTATTGCAAAATAGTTCATAGTAGTAGCAGAACGTTTGATGACCTAACAGTATGATATTATTTAATTAGCAACATTTGATATGGTTTACTTTGAAGCTATTTATAGCAAATAGTTTCAATACTAGCAGAACTGTGGATTACCACAGTAATGTCAAAATATAAAATTGACAGTGTAAATGAAAAAAATGTACTTATGAATCAGCAAAGCAAGGGGGTGCCTAAATCATATGGTCCAAAAAGTCTATCAAAGTACTATAAATGAAATCCCATTACTTTTAAAAGTTGAATAAAAAAAATGAATGAACCATGTGTGAATCGTCCAAAATATAAAATTGACAGTGTAAATGAAAAAAATGTACTTATGAATCAGCAAAGCAAAGGGGGTGCCTAAAAGATCATATGGTCCAAAAAGTCTATCAAAGTACTATAAATGAAAATCCATTACTTTTTAAAATGTTGAATAAAAAAATGAATAACCATGTGAAGAAGAATATAAAATTGACAGTGTAAATGAAAAAATGTACTTATGAATCAGCAAAGCAAAGGGGTGCCTAAAGATCATATGGTCCAAAAAGTCTATCAAAGTACTATAAATGAAATCCATTACTTTTAAAAGTTGAAAAAAAAAAATGAATGAAACATGTGTGAATCGTCCAAAATATAAAATTGACAGTGTAAATGAAAATTGTACTTATGAATCAGCAAAGCAAAGGGGGGTGCCTAAAGATCATATGGTCCAAAAAGTCTATCAAAGTACTATAAATAAAATCCATTACTTTTAAAAGTTGAATAAAAAAAATGAATGAACCATGTGTGAATCGTCCAAAATATAAAATTGACAGTGTAAATGAAAAAAATGTACTTATGAATCAGCAAAGCAAAGGGGGTGCCTAAAGATCATATGGTCCAAAAAGTCTATCAAAGTACTATAAATGAAATCCATTACTTTTAAAAGTTGAATAAAAAAAATGAATGAACCATGTGTGAATCGTCCAAAATATAAAATTGACAGTGTAAATGAAAAATTGTACTTATGAATCAGCAAAGCAAAGGGGTGCCTAAAGATCATATGGTCCAAAAAGTCTATCAAATACTATAAATAAAATCCATTACTTTTAAAAGTTGAATAAAAAAAATGAATGAACATGTGTGAATCGTCCAAAATATAAAATTGACAGTGTAAATGAAAAAAATGTACTTATGAATCAGCAAAGCAAAGGGGTGCCTAAAGATCATATGGTCCAAAAAGTCTATCAAAGTACTATAAATGAAATCCATTACTTTTAAAAGTTGAAAAAAAAAAATGAATGAACCATGTGTGAATGTCCAAAATATAAAATTGACAGTGTAAATGAAAAAAATGTACTTATGAATCAGCAAAGCAAAGGGGGTGCTAAAGATCATATGGTCCAAAAAGTCTATCAAAGTACTATAAATGAAATCTATTACTTTTAAAAGTTTGAAAAAAAAATGAATGAACCATGTGTGAATCGTCCAAATATAAATTGACAGTGTAAATGAAAAAAATGTACTTATGAATCAGCAAAGCAAAGGGGGTGCCTAAAGATCATATGGTCCAAAAAGTCTATCAAAGTACTATAAATGAAATCCATTACTTTTAAAAGTTGAATAAAAAAATGAATGAACCATGTGTGAATCGTCCAAAATATAAAATTGACAGTGTAAATGAAAAAAATGTACTTATGAATCAGCAAAGCAAAGGGGGTGCCTAAAGATCATATGGTCCAAAAAGTCTATCAAAGTACTATAAATGAAATCCATTACTTTTAAAAGTTGAAAAAAAAAATGAATGAAACATGTGTGAATCGTCCAAAATATAAAATTGACAGTGTAAATGAAAAAAATGTACTTATGAATCAGCAAAGCAAAGGGGTGCCTAAAGATCATATGGTCAAAAAGTCTATCAAAGTACTATAAATGAAATCCATTACTTTTAAAAGTTGAAAAAAAAAATGAATGAACCATGTGTGAATCGTCCAAAATATAAATTGACAGTGTAAATGAAAAATTGTACTTATGAATCAGCAAGCAAAGGGGGTGCCTAAAGATCATATGGTCCAAAAAGTCTATCAAAGTACTATAAATAAAATCCATTACTTTTAAAAGTTGAATAAAAAAATGAATGAACCATGTGTGAATCGTCCAAAATATAAAATTGACAGTGTAAATGAAAAAAATGTACTTATGAATCAGCAAAGCAAAGGGGTGCCTAAAGATCATATGGTCCAAAAAGTCTATCAAAGTACTATAAATGAATCCATTACTTTTAAAAGTTGAATAAAAAAAATGAATGAACCATGTGTGAATCGTCCAAAATATAAAATTGACAGTGTAAATGAAAAAAATGTACTTATGAATCAGCAAAGCAAAGGGGTGCCTAAAGATCATATGGTCCAAAAAGTCTATCAAAGTACTAATAAATAAAATCCATTACTTTTAAAAAGTTGAATAAAAAAATGAATGAACCATGTGTGAATCGTCCAAAATATAAAATTGACAGTGTAAATGAAAAAATGTACTTATTAATCAGCAAAGCAAAGGGGGTGCCTAAAGATCATATGGTCCAAAAAGTCTATCAAAGTACTATAAATGAAATCCATTACTTTTAAAAGTTGAATAAAAAAAATGAATGAACCATGTGTGAATCGTCCAAAATATAAAATTGACAGTGTAAATGAAAAAAATGTACTTATTAATCAGCAAAGCAAAGGGGGTGCCTAAAGATCATATGGTCCAAAAAGTCTATCAAAGTACTATAAATGAAATCCATTACTTTTAAAAGTTGAATAAAAAATGAATGAACCATGTGTGAATCGTCCAAAATATAAAATTGACAGTGTAAATGAAAAAAATGTACTTATGAATCAGCAAAGCAAAGGGGGTGCCTAAAGATTCATATGGTCCAAAAAGTCTATCAAAGTACTATAAATGAAATCCATTACTTTTAAAAGTTGAATAAAAAAAATGAATGAACCATGTGTGAATCGTCCAAATAATAAAATTGACAGTGTAAATGAAAAAAATGTACTTATGATCAGCAAAGCAAAGGGGGTGCCTAAAGATCATATGGTCCAAAAAGTCTATCAAAGTACTATAAATAAAATCCATTACTTTTAAAAGTTGAATAAAAAAAATGAAATGAACCATGTGTGAATCGTCCAAAATATAAAATTGACAGTGTAAATGAAAAAAATGTACTTATGAATCAGCAAAGCAAAGGGGGTGCCTAAAGATCATATGGTCCAAAAAGTCTATCAAAGTACTATAAATGAAATCCATTACTTTTAAAAGTTGAATAAAAAAAATGAATGCACATGTGTGAATCGTCCAAAATATAAAATTGACAGTGTAAATGAAAAAAATGTACTTATTAATCAGCAAAGCAAAGGGGGTGCCAAAAGATCATATGGTCCAAAAAGTCTATCAAAGTACTATAAATGAAATCCATTACTTTTAAAAGTTGAATAAAAAAAATGAATGAACCATTGTGAATCGTCCAAAATAAAATTGACAGTGTAAATGAAAAAAATGTACTTATGAATCAGCAAAGCAAAGGGGTGCCTAAAGATCATATGGTCCAAAAAGTCTATCAAAGTACTATAAATAAAATCCATTACTTTTAAAAGTTGAATAAAAAAAATGAATGAACCATGTGTGAATCGTCCAAAATATAAATTGACAGTGTAAATGAAAAAAATGTACTATTAATCAGCAAAGCAAAGGGGTGCCTAAAAGATCATATGGTCCAAAAAGTCTATCAAAGTACTATAAAATGAAATCCATTACTTTTAAAAGTTGAATAAAAAAATGAATGAACCATGTGTGAATCGTTCAAAATATGAAATTGTTTTGTATTTGCCAAGAATAATTAACCTTTTAAATGTCCAATGTATTTTCGTTTCTGATAAGGCAATTATTATTATGATTCTCCGTCCATTATGTCCAGACTTATCTCAGTTCTTGCTTGATTTATTTCTTGGCCAAGTTCCATTTCAAGTTTACAGCATTTTTCATTCTTCACTGCAAACTGTTCTTTCAGATCTTGCACTGTCAAAAAAAACAAATAATAATATCAACCCTGGTGTTATTTTAAGTTGAAGACATTTTTGTTTTATTCATTCTTGTTGGGTAAACAGTTTCTAAAAAAAAAAAACACATTTTTTATTTTATTTTCCTCCCCCTTTCTCTTCCTCTTGTTCTCTCTCTCTTTCTCCCTCTATTTTTTCTTTTTCTCTTCTCTCTCTTTCTTTCTTTCTGTCTCACCTCTCTTTCTCTTTTTTCTCTCTCTCTCTTTTTTTCTCTCTCTCTCTTCTCTCTTTCTCTTTTCTTTCATTCTCTCTTTTTCCCTCTGTTTTTCTCTTTCTCCCTCTGTTTTGTTTTCTCTTCTCTCATTCTCTCTCTCTCTCTCTCTCTCTCTGTTTCGTTTCTCATTCTCATTCCCTTTCTCTCTCTCTCTCCCTCTCTCTCTCTTCTCTCTCTCTGTTTCGTTTTCTCATTCTCATTCCTTTCTTCTCTCTCTCTCTCTTTCTCTCTCTCCGTTTCGTTTTCTCATTCTCATTCCCTTTCTCTCTCTCTCTCTCTCTCTCTCTCTGTGTTTCGTTTCTCATTCTCATTCCCTTTTCTTCTCTCTCTCTGTTCGTTTTCTCATTCTCATTCCCTTTCTCTCTCTCTTCTTCTTTCCTCTCTCTCTGTTTCGTTTTCTCATTCTCATTCCCTTTCTCTCTCTCTCTCTCTCTGTTTCGTTTTCTCATTCTCATTCCCTTTCTCTCTCTCTCTCTCTCTCTCTCTTGTTTCGTTTTCTCATTCTCATTCCCTTTCTCTCTCTCTCTCTCTCTCTCTCTATATATATATATTATATATATATATATATTTGTCCCTCTCTCTCTCATTCTCTCTTTTGCGTCTTTCATAACTTTTTGCAAAATATCTTTGAAAATTGGTCTCTCTCTCTCTCATTCTCTCTCTCTCTCCCCCCTCTCTCTCTCTCCTCATATTTACACAAAGTGCAAAACCAAACAAAATATCTATCCACCATTCCACATGTTGTGCACAGTGTTTGCCAAATTTTCTGGTTGTGATAATTTAATTTATTTAATTAATACTTTTTATGAATATTCGAGTAAATTGAATACCCAACAAGAATGAATAAAACAAAAGCATCTTTTGTTTTTTTCATTATCAGTAGATGGCATTAGGAGTGTTTAGTTTTAACTAACTTCGTCCAAACAGAACACTTGTTGAACATGCATTTTTTTTTTAAAGATAAGAAAACAAAATAGCCAAATTCCTTACTTTCTGTTGAGTGATTGTAAACATCTTGGTTCTTTGCTTTTTCTGATTTGATTTGTTCTAAAAGAATCAGATTTTCGGCCGTGAGTAAATNAGAATCCAATACGTTTTCATACGATCTGCAAGAGTAAAATACGGTCACTTGAAGAATTTCTAAGAACATTCAAAACATTCTTTGGTGCTTAACTCATTAACTACAAAATTTCCCCCCATGGCTGTACCAATTTTTCTTGGTATTTTTTACCTGTATGATGGGATATTTCAAAATTCACTATTTACCTCAAAACTCATTCTATTCAAATAAAGTCCTTTCATTATTGTAATCTGAGTCCTTTTGCTCAACTACTCTGCCTCCAACTAAGGCTAAATAGTAGGGCAGACTGGGCTCTTTAATCTTAGCTAGGTAACCAATCTAGGAGAAGGAAAAATCTGAATTCAAACCTGTTAAAATCCACTTAAGAAATTGACCATGTGTTGCATCTTGTTCATGCGGAGAGACTAGTAAATATATATATTATAAAGGCACATCGACTTTTGTGTGTTATTTAATGCCAAAGGCATCCTTGTAGAAGAACAGTAATGGTACTATTTAACCCATAGCTGGGGGATGAGGGGTTTCATACCTGTGGGGATTAAAATAAAATTAAAATTTTAAAAAATGAAAGAATAACAAACTCCCATGATCCTTCACACCGGAAGAACACTCTGAGCATGTGCAGAAAAAAGGACACACTTCCGACCCCCAGATAATCTCTCAATGATTCAAATTTAGGCCTTAACTGTTTTATTTGGGGGGGGGAAACACAATAATAAGAAACTAATCTTACCTTTCTAGAAGATGGCTACTTCCTGAAGTGAGTTTTGAAAGTTTTTCATGAAGATTTTCATTCTCTGTGATCAGTTCATTGCAATGTTTTGAGGCTTTCTCAAATTCTTTCTAAAAAGAAAAACAAAAATTTTCTGATAAAATAATAATTTTTTAAAAAAGCCTTAAAGTTTAAAATAAGGGTCCCCAACCTTTACAGCCCAAGGGCAGCCAAGGATGCAACTTAACTCAGGAGGGCCTGAGGCCATGATCTTAAAAGCACAGAAAAAAATCCAGCTAAATTCATAGCAATCATAATTCATTAATGAGACTAGTACAAAATAAAAAACTCCCTTAGGGCGATGTAAAAATAGATTTTTGAAACATATTGCCAGAGGGGAGGGAGTAAAAAATTCAATGTCAGTGAGTTTGTACCCTAAGTAAGTAAAATCATCAAATTCATTAAAGGATTAAAAAATAAAACAATTTGAAATGTAAACTTTAAATATGTATTAAAATAAAACAAACTATATATAGATATATAATACCAGTCATGTATTTATTAAAACTTGTTTTAAAAAACAATGAGAACTGCCTAATGTTGCATGTTCACATTTTGAGTGTATTTATTCTATGTTATGATGATTTTGGGTAATGTAATGTAAGCAGTGACGTAATTTTTGTTACAGACAAAAACCAGAAGCGAATCTCCATTATTAATAGATATCTGATGTTGCTTGCAATAACAACAAAATGTTGGGTTTGGTTTCCTTATTTATATTATAAAGGCATATCAACCTTTGTGTATTATTTAATGCCAAAGTCATCCTTGTAGAAGAACAGTATTATTTAACAGATAGCTGGATTCTCTGCTACAAGGAGATACATTCTTGTTCTACCTAGGATTTCAAGGAATACAACAGATTTTCTACAACTGAGACTAAACCCTTTTCTACCATTGGATTTACCAATAGGAGAACCTAAACGTCTAAAATGGTGACCAGAATCGTAACAACTATTATTACTATATCATAAGTTCGATCTCAGCTGTGTATTAATGCAGTTCAAATTTTTTTTAACTGGTAAATACTTCATACTTAGTTGCAATATCAATGTTTTAAGAGCCAATGTATTAATAAAGTCCAGAATCATTTTAAATTTGGTTTCTTTGTTTAATGGCATATCAACCTTTGTGTATTATTTAATGCCAAAGCCTTCCTTGTAGAAGAACAGTATTATTTAACAGATATCTGGATTCTCTGCTACAAGGAGATACACTCTTGTTCTACCTGGGATTTCAAGGAATACAACTGGATCTCTGCTACAACGAGTACACTCTTGTTCTACCTATGACTTCAAGGAATACAACAGATTTTCTGTTGTGATTTGTAGTTTTGTACTTCTTGTTGTAGTCGTACTAGCAATTCTCTGAGCTTATCGTAGCTCTCTCTCTTAGCTTCTCGTAACTAGTTTTTTTATGTCCTCCAAACTATCTCTATATATCTACCGCTGCAGGAGACATATGCAAATGAGATAACACACCATTGGCTATCTCACTACAATGTGAAGGCAGCAAACTTGTACATAAAGATTACAAAGCTAGGCATGACTTGGTGGAAAGGGTGATCCACTGGGAATTTTGCAAGAAACTAAATTTTTGACCATGCAACCAAATGGTATATGTAGTTTTATATATGGCTGATACCAACTTTAGGCCACCCCAACGACTTTACTTACTTTTTACTTTATGACTTTTGTTGTGATGTGTAGTTTCGTACTTCATGTTGCAGTAGTAGTAGTAATTCTCTGAGCATATCGTAGCTCTCTCTCTTAGCTTCTTGTAGCTAGTTAGTTTATGTCCTCAAAACTATCTCTATATATCTACCACTGCAGGAGACATATGTAAATGAAATAACACGCCATTGGCTATCTCACTACATTTTCTAGAACTGAGACTAAACCCTCTTCTACCATTGGATTTACTAGTAGGTGACATAAACGTCTAAAATAGTGACCAGAATCATAACAGCTGATAAGATTGGGGAATCATCCAGAAGGATGCAACTAAATAATAATAATTCTACCAAATTTTGTATAAGATATTTAAAAAAAACAAAAACTCCCTTTACCTTATATGTTGCAACATTGGTTTCTAATTTTTCAATCTGTTCTCCATATTCCATGACAAGAGGTGAGAGATATTTTGTACTAATCTGAAAAATAAAAACATTTCAAAATTATACAGAAAATGGTGTCCACCTTGGGGCTGTAAGATTCAAGGTTGATAATTGAATAACATACAATTCCGACACGTTGTGAGACAAAACATTTAATATATATAACAGCACATGGAAACGATAAGATACATAAATTACAGGAGAATAAAACATGTAAATACATATACAATATTTAGGTATAAACAAGATACCCAAATGTATGTAAAATATAAATGTTACAGACATGGAACTAAAGGATAGTCCATGCTGTATAAGGGACTTACAGTAATGTAAGGGGGGCAAAAGCCCCACCGAGAAGGGGGTAGAGAGACTCTAGCCCATAGCAGTTCTTGAGAAGATCCAGCTAAAAAGAGGAAGCAGCGTTTTTAAAGAACGCGCTTAATTACCAGAGGTCTCCCTAGTGGGAACAAACAGCAATGCAGCGAGAAGATAACTCTTCCGGCAAAAGGAAGATAATCCCCTACAGGGCCTTTATTTGGGCTAGACGGGTGGTTGAAGAGACCCAATCTGATCAAATGGCTAGTCATGTCAAGCCCTAGCATCTATATGATTGTTCGAACTGTATTCTTCAAATTGCACTCATGGCAAGCACCCAATACCCTTATTACAAACACCAAACACCCTTTTAATCCCATAGGTTGTAGAAGGTGGTGGCTGAGGGTCAACCACCAATTTATTAATACACATAAAGTTAATAAAATCTAACATGAAAATTATTTCTATCAATATATTGATATACGAGTTAACAAAATTATTTCAGCTAATTTATTGATACACACAAAGTTTTTTAAAAAAACAAAAAAAAACCTTTCCTAATGCCAAAAAGAAATTTTGGTGATTCCAACACAGACCTTACTAGGAACACCAATGTTATTGAAAATCTCCTCTCCAAGAAATGGCTATGAACCTAGAAATAAAGTCTGACCCTTAAAAGTATCTCTGTCTTTGTCTTTTTTTTCCCTCCTTCCTTAAATTCCTTTTCAGCCTGACAACCACAAGAAAGAAACCTACATATAATAGAGTTTAAGAAAAGAAATTAGCAATAACAACAGCAACTCCCACCAAATAACAAAAACCTAATCACACACAGCCTATACCTGATACACTCACAAAGTAGAAGAGTTTTGATTGGTCAGATAAAGACGGCCAATAGAAATCATGAAAAGATATTCAAAACTGCTCAACTTACAAGCCAAGAAGGAATTGGTCCTTGAGTTGGTAGACCCTCGATATTTTCACACTGAAAAATAAAAACAAAAGCAGGCGTATAAAATATTTGCTTATTGTAAATTCTATGAATATTTTTTAGCAAGACTAAAAATGATTAAATTCATCCAATTTGTCTAAAGCATTTGATGTTTGTGTTTGATGATAATTTAGTTCTTAGTACACAATTACAAAAAGGTTGCATTACTGTAGCCGTATCAGTGCTACTGTATGGCTGTACCACTTGGACTCTAATGAAATGCTTAGAGCAAAAGATAGAAGGGAACTACACAATGATGCAATATACTGCTTTCAACAAATCCTTATAATGCATTAGTGCATCCATGGATACACTAACACTGAACATTCGGTAAGAAAAGACAAACAACTAATTTGCATGAACAATGCATATATGAATTATAAGGACTTAGTGTTGGTTATAACCATTCTTGTGGAGAAGTAGGGATGTGATCCACAGAGGACCAGCTTCATTTTGATGTATGATACACGTTCCTGTGTTGGTAATTATACCAGTCCTAAACAAAATGGCATTACTTTTTTAATCACCTATGTGAAGAAGTAGGCATGTGATCCACAGAGGACCAGCTTCATTCTGATGTAAGATACATGTTCCTGTGTTGGTAATTATACATGTCCTAAACAAAATCGCATTACTTTTTTATCCACATATATGGAGAAGTAGGAATGTGATCCACAGAGAACCAGCTTCATTTTGATGTAGGATACATGTTCCTGGATTGGTAAATATACATTTCCTAAACAAAATGGCATTACTTTTTGACACCCCTATGTGGAGAAGTAGTGATGTAATCCACAGAGGACCAGGTTTATTTTGATGTATGATACATGTTCCTGCATTGGTAATTATACATGTCCTAAACAAAATGACATTACTTTTTTATCCACATATGAGGAGAAGTAGGGATATGATCCACAGAGGATCAGCTTCATTTTGATGTATGATACATGTTCCTGTGTTGGCAATTATACCTGTCCTAAACAAAATGGCATTGGTTTTTGAATCACCCTTGCATTAAATATTCATATGTGCATTGTTCATATGAGTTGTTTGTCTTTTCTTACTGAATATTCAGTGTTAGTGTATCCATGCATACACTGATATATTATAAAGTGTTAGGAACACCTAACGAAATAGACTTTGAAAACAAAAAGTAGAATTGCTTCCCTTTACTTTTTCAAAGCATTTGGTTACATTTCAGTTCCTGGTTAAGTTTGCTTGAGAGTTAGAAGCATTTTTTCTACTCTGTGTTTGAATAAATCCTTTGTTAATTTTCCAATAACCTTTCATTTATCATTCCCATTTCATATAATTGAATCTGTATGTTAAAAACATAATATAAGGACTTAGTATTGGTTATAAACTAATATCCACTATATCTATTAATAATGGAGATTTGCTTCCGGTTTTTGTCTGTAACAAAAATTACGTCACTGCTTACGTCACATTACCCAAAATCATCATAACATAGAATAAATACACTCAAAATTTGAACATGCAACATTAGACAGTACTCATTGTTTTTTAAAAAAAGTTTTAATAAATACATGACTGGTATTATATATCTATATATAGTTTGTTTTATTTTAATACATATTTAAAGTTTACATTTCAAATTGTTTTATTTTTTAATCCTTTAATGAATTTGATGATTTTACTTACTTAGGGTACAAACTCGCTGATATTGACATTTTAACTCCACCCCTCAGGCAATATGTTTCAAAAATCTATTTTTACATCGCCCGGAGTTCTTATAATGTTTACAAAGGAATAAAATTTCAGCATTAAATAACCTATAAGGAGTTGATATGCCATTAAACAAATTAAAAATGTAGATTCATCAGGGTGGCCTAAAGTCGGTATCAGCCAGACAATGAGGAAGTCTATCCCCTTTTTACTAGCGCTAGACCAAGGAAATTGTTTTTTAGCATCTGAGGTGGAGCACCACACCTACCATCAGCTCCTCATTTTACTGCAGTTCCCTGTGCTACTCATACACTGATTTGGTGAGGGCCAGTATTGAACCAGGAACTTTGGTTGTTACCAGACGGACGCTCTACCGACTGCGCTAAACCTGCTCTACTTAAACAAACTTAACAGAATGAATGTATTAGAAAAACTTACTTGATCCAGGACTTGAGCACTGCAATATTTCGCTTGATATTTACTGAGTTCAACATTTAATCGATGGACAATGTCTCTTAGATTAACAATCTCCTCTTTCAGTTGTTGTTCACGGCTTCGATCAGGTTCTGAACAAATAAGAAAAATAAAATACATTTCCCAATTGATATTAATAAGGACATACACATTAAGGAATAAAAGATTTTATTTTTGTTATGTGGTGGCTCATGGTGCTGAAGCTGAGTAGTGTGATGACCTGGATATGACCCCTATGTCTTCAGATGCAGAGTAGGGTTTTGCAATATTTCACGGCCTCGATCAGATTCTGACTAAACAAGAAAAATAAAACATTTCCAAATTGATATTAATAAGAAAATATATACTAAGGTATATATGTAGAGCACCCCTTCATCACCATTACTGACCCAGAGTGGTAGTACATGTTAGGGTTCCATCTACGGGTTAAATAGAAAAATGTTTTTATAAACAAAAATTAAATATTACTTACTCTGGTTTACAGGTTCTATTTCATATGACACATTGCTCGTTTTTTGGTTTCTCGATTCATACATCCGTGTTTGGGTTTCTTGAATCACGGGTACAATTTCCTAAAAATATAGAGAAACAAAAAAATATGAACGTAGTTCCAGACCACAAATTTAATGAAAGGGACTACAGCGCTATGACCCTACTGCCCTCTATATTCTATATATTTTACCAATTCCTCTGCATGAGCAGGATGTGACACAAATCAATTTCTTAAACAGAGCTTAACAGGTTTGAATTCAAAGTTTTCTTTCTCTAAACTGCTTACCTAACCAAAGTTAAAGTGCCCAATTGCCCTACTATTTACCCATAGCTGGAGGGAGAATAGTTGGATTCATACCTTTTCCAAGGGTATCAGTGCTATGTGAAATGCAACCAGCCTCGTCCAGGATTTGAACTCATCTCCCCATTGTATTCATATCTTTCCCAAGAGTATAACCACTATTTGAAATGCAACCATCATTGTCCAGGATCTGAACTTGTTTTACTGGTGGATTCAAACCTTTCCCAAGGGTATTAGTGCTATGTGAAATGCAGCCAGCCTCATCCAGGAGTTGAACTCTTTGAATTTTCTTTAATTTGAATTTTGTCTGGATATTGTAAAATTAGCTTTTGTTAGACTTAAAAGGTGTGTGTGGGGGGGGGGGGGGGGGGCATTAAAAAATCATCAATCAAAAAGGGGGGTGCCAAAAATAGCATAACTTCATTGGCATTCAGCTTAATGGGGCTTCTGAAGCAAGTCACACCTTTTTCCTTGTAGAATTTATTCTTGTGATATTGTAGAAACAATATGATACTCACCATTGCAATGGGATTCAGCTAGCATCCAGTTGCCAGACAAAGGAGCAAGCTGTAACTCAATACAGTCCCTGCATTGCTGGGAGCCTATTGCAGAATGATATATATTCATCTAGCACCATATCAACACTCAGACCAGCAGCCAATCAGGACTCAAGGAATGAGATCACCCAAAGGCAAATATGGAATATTCAGGAGTTCTATAAATATTAATTGCTTTGTGTACAAATACTCACAATCGCAATGGGATTCAGCTAGCATCCAGTTGCCAGACAAAGGAGCAAGCTGTAACTCAATACAGTCCCTGCATTGCTGGGAGCATAATGCAGAATGATGGATTATTTATCTAGCACCATATCCACATTGAGACCAGCAGCCAATCAAGACTCAAGGAATGAGTTCACCCAAATGCAAAGATGGAATATTCCAGACTGCTATAAATACCAATTACTTTATGTACAAATTTGGTTATACTTAGTTGTTGTTGCTCAATTCAACAGTGCACTAACTCATGCAATTCAACATTCCTGATGTTGGTAATTTATGAGGAAGTGCGTCCCGGTCTCCTGCCTCAAAAATTGCTACCCGGTGACTATTAAAATAACGACCCAGCTCAGTCTATTCAAAACTATCCATCTTCATATCTATCTATCTATCTCAATTTGTTCATATTTATCTATATTACTTTAAATACTAATTTTTTTTATTATTCAGGTTTGTTTAATATCTTGTTTTTAGTTTAAATAAACAAGAATTACGACAATAAAAGAAGCGACCCCCCCCAAATACATTTACTTGTTGAAAATATCTATCTATCTATCTCCATTTGTTCATATCTATATTTTGTTTGTTTATCTATCTATCTCAGTCTATTCCAAACTATATATCCATCTTCATATCTAAACAAGAATTACGACAAATTACGATAAATAAACAAGAATTAGGATGAGCTGGGGTTGTTATTTTGATAGTCACCGGATAGCAATTTTTGAGGCAGGAGACCGGGATGCACTTCCTCATAAATTACCCTGATGTTTCTGGTTTGTCAATTTCAGCATTGATTTGATCAGCAAGATAAGAAAATATAAAATGTTACCTGGGGAGATGTTGGGGGGGGGGTGATGATGCTGAAAAGGTGTAAAAAAGAAAATGATCAAGAAAGAAAGAAAGAAAGAAAGAAAGACAAGAATCTACTTACCTCTTCAATTTCAGTCGATTGATAACAATTTCGTGCCAACAAAGTTTCTTCCAATACCGGAGCAAACAAGCACTTGTTTATTTGAAGATGAAAAAACAAATAAAAAACAATGAAATATTCTGATTCATTTGCATATCTAATAAAATTTGTATATTTTCAACATTTGCATATCTTTAATAACATTTGCATATCTAATAACATATCCCCACATATAGGCAAATCAATAATCAATAGCTATAAAATTACAAACCCCGGCTATAACAATAACAATACAACATATGTCTATGCATGCGTATGTATTTGTATATATATATATGTATATATGAATGTATATATATGTACATGTATATATATGTGCAGATGCTATATATATATGTTTTTGGGAGAATATGTGCTTAATTGAAGTCGTACCTAATTTTGAAAGTTAATTAATTAATAATTAATTAATTAAGCGGGCATCCTTATTTTTAAATGTAAGTGTTTCGAATCACGCACAAGGCGGTCTTCCTATCTATAGCTCTGCTGATGAGGCCTAATAGGCCGAAATGTACATATAGAGATTGATTTTTCTCGATTTGTTTAGCCTTTCTTTTAAAAATAGGTATGCCTGCCTAATTAATTAATTATTAATTAACTTTCAAAATTAGGTACGACTTCAATTAAGCACAAATTCTCCCAAAAATTGTCGACTGAAAAAAAAAAAGAAAAAAAAAAGCCATATCATAAACACATCGCTTGTGTATTTATTTCTCATATATATATGTGTATATGTATGTTAAACATTTTATCAATTAACATTTTTCTCATTTCTACAAATTAATATTCATATGAAATAAGTCATAACCTTTTTTAACATTTACTCGTGGACAATTCACGTTCGACATGCAACATTTTCTGATCATTAATTTTCGCTTTCACATGCAATGATCGCATCATCGGCTTTCATCTATAAATGCCACATAAATAACCTTTTATCCCACATTCAACATACACTGAACCTCTTTCATCTTTTACTCATACAAATTTTCAATGTCCTGAAGAAGGTTTTATTTTAAAAAAAACGAAATAATTAAGTATCGACATAAAGAATTTCCATCGTTCATGACATCCTGTGTTTGTTTTCTTTTAAAATTTTCTCCACATATCTAATAAGATATAGATATATCTACATTGTGTATTTTCATGTATGAAATGTTATTATATGTTATATATTTATTATATGTATGAAATGTTATTATATGTTATATGTTATTATATGTATGATGTTATATGTATATGTTATATGTTATTATATGTATGAAATGTTATTATATGTTATATGTTATTATATGTATATGTTATTATATGTATGAATGTTATTATATGTTATATGTTATATGTATATTATATGTTATATATGTTATATGTTATTATATGTATGAAATGTTATTATATGTTATATGTTATTATATGTATGAAATGTTATTATATGTTATATGTTATTATATATATGTTATTATATGTATGAAATGTTATTATATATTATATGTATGAAATGTTATTATATGTTATATGTTATTATATGTATGAAATGTTATATGTATGAAATGTTATATATTATATGTTATTATATGTATATGTATATGTTATATGTTATATGTTATATGTTATATGTATGAAATGTTATTATATGTTATATGTTATTATATGTATGAAATGTTATATGTATGTATATGTATATATGTTATTATATGTTATATGTTATTATAAGTATGAAATGTTATAATCATATTATTACTATAAAATTCTTAACACACGTATTATCAACTGTTTTTCACTTAGGTCAGTGGTACTTAATGTGTTGAAGAAGGCCAGAGGAAATGTTGTGTTTTTACATACCATAATAAAGATGAGGACAATAGTCCGAAAAAATTAAAATAATATACTCTCATATCTATTCTGATATTTCTAAAACAAAATTCTTTTTTTTTTTAAAGTAAAATTTGGATCAAAATTACCGAAGAGTTTTTGTCGACCTCATCAAATGTTCCATTATTGTTTCCATTAAATACATTTGCTTTTTCCGCAAAGAATTTCTCGTCACTAAATGTTGCTGGTGTTTTCTCGGCAGTTATCTCTCCAAATGGAATGGTCAGATAGCTAAGAAAAAAAAAAAAAAAAAAGAAAACAAAAAAAAGGTTAAAACAGTTCTAAGTGACAGTTATCTCTAGATTTCAGGTTCAATCCTAGTCAGGAGCAGCAGTAACATAGAATAATAATTAACTCAGCTTAACACCTGTACACCAGATATGGTTAGCGGAATGAGAACAGGATACCCCCGTGGACTGATAAAGGGTTAGGTTCAAAGTTCCCTGATTGCTCCCGATTACGACAAGAAGGTTCCAGAGTCTGAGAAGGTTCCCAAGTCTGACAAGAAATACCTGAAGAAGGCCGGAGGGCACATTGTCCAAAACATTGTACAGATAACAATGAAGATAAGGACAATAGTCTGAATAATACAAATAATACTACAAAAAAAAAAGGTTTCCATTTGAAAATCTTGGTTGATAAAAAATTCAATTTATTAAAAGAAACAGAACTGAATAAATCTCAATGTCCTGATCCTATTGCCCTTATGGCAAGCCCCCAACCCTTTTATCATATATGTGCTAAAAGGCGGTGGTTGAGGGACTTTGTGTCCTGGGTATGACGTTAAACTGCATCTAGTGGTGAGGTTCCAATTCTGGAGCTCTGGGAATGGCAGAATACCCTTTCATTACAATTACTCCCAGGTCCACTTTAACCCGGAATGGTAGTACCTGTTACTGTTCTGTCAATGGGTTAAATAGATGAGTTTTTGAAAAATGTTGTTTTTTTTTTTAAATTGAGATTGAAAAAAAAAAATTAATGAATAAAACAAAACATTTTTCAGACTATTTTCCACATCTTTATTGTTAGATACACAATGTTCCAGCCGATGTGCCCTCTGGGCTTTTTTAGGTATTTCTTGCCAAAGAGAAGGTTCCCGAGTTCAAAACAAAACACCTGAAGAAGGCTGGAGGGGACATTGACCGAAACATTGTGTATTAGATAATAAAAGTGAGGACAATTGTCCGAAATATCGAAATAATACAAAAGAAATTGAGTTTGAAAAAAAAAAATTGAATGAATAAAACAAAACGTCTTTGGCATGGAATAACCCATCAAGGGTTGACATGCTGTAAAATCCAACCAACCATTAGTGTTAGTATAGCATTTAAGTCTTAGACTAACAGTAACAAATAAATGAATTAAAACTTATTTTAATTCTAACAATTTATTAAAGAACAAATAAAACAATGACTAATAATATATAATATATAAGTCCATCCTGTGTATAGAGTCAAGTTTGAGAGACTTACCAGTGTGATGGAGAAGATCTGGTATCTTAGTAATTTCTCGGAGAGAATTGCAGGTTGACGTGCACACGGGAGCTGGTCCAGAATCTATCTGGGTATTTTGGTATTTTGGGCCAAAACTTCTGGGCTTATCCCGTAATTGGTATATCCAACACAGAAAGCCTCTCCCTCACTTAACCCCACACGCAGGAATAAACATTTTACAAACCCAACACAAGAAAGCTATTGAAGTCAGTCAGTCAGTCAGTCAACAATTGGTTTGAACAATGTGACTGGCCGAGCACAACTGAACCAGTGTCAAGACAACTGGTACTTATGGGAATTCAGAACAGTCCACTCATGCATTTGGGTGATTCCATTCCCTGAGTCCTGATTGGCTGCTTGGTTTGTATGATCCTCTGAGGCTCCATAAATCCTGCCACTTTGCAGTGGTCTTTACAGCATACCAGAATCATATTGGGTTATGACTGCTTGCTGTCTTGTCTTGCCAATTCGACGGTAATTGGAATTAGTATGATTATTCTACAAAAGCAACGAATTGATGCAAATGATAAAAGAATATTATTTTACTTACAAATGAAAACAAGAAAGAGATGAGGGTTTTGGTATTTTGTGCTAAAACTTCTGGGTCCATCATGGGATTGGGTATATCCAATCGTTTTACTTACCCAACACCAATGATGATTAATTAAAGAAAAAAAAAAGAAAACTGAATCGTCTTACCCATTGTCTGTCATTTCTTCATAATCCAACACGCTTGCTGTGCGTTCGACATCATTATCCGATTCCGGCTGAGGAGATCCAAACATTCTACCAACAGCTGCGGAATTTAACAGTGCACCCATCAAAGGCGCATCTTCAATGCATTTGACAATGGATGGTACAGGGACACTGGGAACGCCCACAAAAGCAGCTGAGGGTACAATGGCTGCTGAAATGTGCAACTATAACAAAAAAAAAAATGGGAGTGTTTAAATTTTTGGACCATAAGGCACCCCTTTTGCGATTTCGATTCGTGAGGACATTTTTCCATTTACACCGTCAAAATCCGGTTAATTGTTTACATACGATTTTTAGAGTTTTTTTTTAAATTATAAAACTAACCCCTAACCCTAACCCCAACCCTAACCCCTAACCCTAACCTTTAACCCCTAAAAACAACCGGATTTTTACGGTGTAAATGAGAAAAGTGTCCCCACGAGTCGAGATCGCGGAAGGGGTGCCTTAAGGCCAAGTGGTCCAAATTTTTAAGTGAATATATGCTGATTTATGCCGTGAATGTTGCATAGACAAGAGTTAGAAACAAGAAAAAGATTGTAGCGATTGTCTGCCCCTTTTTGGATCGATGTGGGGGCCCAGAAGAGTTATCTTCCCTTGCTGCAGGTTTTTGCCAGTAGAGGTTTAGACTATTTAAAGAGTAGCCCGGAAATTCTAATTCTCTTCCTCTGGGACTGACAACCACTTCACATGGTTTAGGCGCTTGTGCCTCTTACCCTTAAGTGGGGGGTTTTGTCCCCCAACTAACTATCAGTAAGTGACATTCCTGCAGAAAAATTATATCACTTCATTAGGACTTAGTCCTACTTCCTTTATAATGTGTTTATGTATATGTATAATGTGTTTTATGTATATCTATATTGTACCTTGTAATGAGTATATGTATTCCTGTCTAGTATGTATTTCTCAAATGCTCACGAATTAAAGTCTATGTTTGTCATTATATATAACTTCTTTGTTGGAATATTTCATGTACACACATGTACCCACGTTGGAAGGTTACTTTGAGCCTTCTAACTTGTTATAAGAACTTTACATCTTACAAGATGAACACAACAAGGAATTTAAAATTGCCCAAAAAGTTTGTATCCCGTGTGTTCGCTTCGTCTCGTTCATTCGCTTTTTGGGAAAAACAATACTTTCAGTTTGAATTCAAATTATTTTCTGTTTCTCTCTTGATGAATCCAGATTAAAAACATTTGCATCTAAAAATGGACTTAATTATCATTATGCTCTGATGATGATTTTTAATAAATCGAAATACTGTTCAATATTAGCAATGAAAGTGTATTCATTTTAACGTGTGTTTTTCATACACTTTTATCTATACATCGCATTCTTTTCCTTATCCTTAACTCATATATGTTTATGTATCTGTTCTCTATCTATGACTGTACCTTTGTCATGAGTATATATATATATATATATACCTGTCTTGTATGTATTTCTCAAATGCTCACAAATTAAAGTCTGTTTGTAATTATATATAACTTCTTTGTTGGAATGTTTCATATACATATATGTACCCACGTTGGAAGGTTACTTTGAGCCTTCAAACTTATTATAAAAACTTTACATCTTACAAGATGAACACAACATGGAATTTAAAATAACACTGTATGAATACATTTACACAAACAAGAAAATACACTTGTAAAAATTGTTGTTGCAAATGATAGTATTGACTGTGGGAAATGTTAATTATATCTTATTATAATGGAGATTGTGTGTTTTTATGTCTGTAACCGAAACTATATTCCTACTCAAGTCACAATTCTCTTAGTTATTGACATCACATTCTCCATGATTTTATTTTTATCTAAACCTCAATTATTAATAAAATTGTCTTACATTATTAATACTGTTAACTATGTCGACATACTGACAACATGCAATTATATTTATATATACAACAAAATAGCGGTTTACAATGTGAACGGGAAGGCTAATTTGCATATTAATATTAAAAAATCGAATTTAATAAATATGTGCTTAGTATTATTGATTTCTAATTGTTTGGTTTTATTTTAATGAATATAAGCAAAAATCTCTTCAATGAATCTTAAATGAAATCCATTAACAAGATAAAATAACTGTCATTTTATTCTTCACTTCCTCTTTTAACTAAATACTTAAATTCGAAAAAATAACAATGAAAGACGGGAGTGATGGAAGAGTAAGTTTCAGTTGTTCCATTTTTTATTATACTCCCTCTGTTTCAAATCTTTTACTATACTCCCTCTGTTTCAAATCTTTTTATCTGTATTCTTATTTAGTTTCATTAGCCTTTCTAATTTAATACAATATTTTATTACATTAAAACTTAAATACTTGCACCCGGAGGGTGCATATATTTGCTAGTAAACATAATGAATACAATTCCACCTAACTGAGTCCTTGTAAAGTTTATGGTAAGTTATTGTACTTACGCTAAAGTTTGCGGGCCTGCAATTGGTTAGTTTGAAAAGTGGCATGTGAACCAAGGGAGACAACCTACTTACCTTAGATATATTTTTTACAAATAAAAATTGACCAATAGAATCAGACTTTAATTCAAAGAAAAATATTGTTTCAAAAAATATTGTTTTTAAAAATAGTTTTCAGCTGACACCTGATTTAGGTCGGAAATTAAAACGGAATGTTTTTTGGTGGTACCCAATGACAGTTTAACTACAGACTATGAATTAACATTTTGCGAATTGGGTAACGGTTTTAGGGGATTAAGGTTGTTTTTAATTACGTATTGTTTTAAAAAAAAAATAAACAAAAAAACCCAAATTACTATACATTTAATGTTGAAAAATATTTTTTTAAACTAAGTTTAATTGAAATTATACATTGCAATACTAACACAAACAATTGTCTCAATAATAGATTCAATAATTAATTTCAATGGTTAATTAAATGTATAGTAATTTGGGTTTTTTGTTGTTTATTTTTTTTAAATTTAAAGTTTTAAGAAAATAACTTTTAAAGTTATTTTTTAAGGTAAAACTATTTTTGTAGAAAAAAGAAAAATAGAAAGATTTTAATTTTAATAGAAAATTTTGAAAGAAATTAATTGATAAATTTTTTTCTTCTCAAGTTTGTTTTTAAAAAACGAAGGGTTAAACTTGCAAATTGGTCGGAAAATTAGGATGATCCAGAAAAAACAGAACCCACAAATTTGTAATAAAACTGTTAATTTTAACTAGGGGGGGTAGGGTTTAGGGTTAGTTTAATGGGAAAATAAATAAATAGATAATAATAATAATAAATAAATAATTTGGTTCTGTTTTTTCTGGGTCACCCTAATTTTCCGACCGATTATAAAATTAAGTCATTAATGAATGATTTGGTGAAAATTTCTTTAAGAATGGACAATTCCATGATTTTGGTAATAGTTTCAAAATTAAAAAAAAATTATCCTTCCCATTTACGGGTGTTGCGCGCTATTCTGCATTAATACAAAAAAATTCTCTTTTATTTAAGAAAAACAAAAATGTTAAAGAATTACGCAATATGAGGCTGACTAAAAAATATTTACTTATATTTATTTTTATTCTTTTTCACTAAACCTAGGGGTAAAACTATTTTTGTAGAAAAAGAAGAAGAAAAAAAATAGAGATTTTAATTTTAATAGAAATTTTTGTAAGAAATTAACAATGAAGATTTCTTTCTTTTTATTATTATTATTATTAAACTTGACAAAAGAAAAAATGCGTTGCTAGGGTGAAGTGAGGTAACACGTTCCACTTTAAAAACGAAACGAAAACATTACAAAATTGGATAAGATTTTCAGACAGTTTGTCAAAGACGTGCGCACACAAAAAAGTCTTTTAAAGTCTTGGAATAAAGCAGCAAATATAGTCCTGTAGGGAAAAAATGCTAAGAAATGGCTGTGCAACAAGTAGTCAATACTCGCCTTGGGACTATGCCTTTTTCTTCGTCTTCGTTCAGCCATGTTGGTCGTCTATAAACAACTGGCTGATCACGTGATCAAAGTGACAGTTAGGACAAGGGCAATAACCCATTCAGTGAATTCGGTTATCTCCCTTGAGGACGTAATACTGTAATGTTTTTTTGTTTTTTTCTCTAAAATTTAATTCAAATGATGTTAAAGGTTAGGGAAGGTTAGGAAGGTTAGGGAATCGCGTACATATTTTCATTTTTTGTGTTTTTGTTTCTTAAGAGTTATTTTTGCACTTTATCCTATCGAATACGAATAATTTGTAAACAAATATATTTGACCCATAGATGGGATATTAATGAGTACTACCACTCCAAGTCAAAATGTAACTGGAAGTAATGGTAATGAAGGGGTATTCCTAACTCCCTAGATCTCCAGAACTGGAGCCACACCACCAGATACAGTTGAATGTCATATGGGTAATTCCATGTCAAATAATCCAGAAAAAAGTAAAATTATCACCCACCCCCTTCAATTTTTTTCAGGTGTGGACTATGTTAACATTAGATAATCCCCAAAATTTGAGCTTCCAATTCCAAAAATTGGCGAGTGATGTTAATTTTTAGCTCTCCAAATTTGGTGGGTTTTGTGAAAAATGGTGACGTTTTGTGATCTATTTTTGTCTGTAAAATGAGTTCTAGAACTTCCCTACTCCTACAAATTAGTTTATAAAAGCATTTTTGCCCATGAAATCCAAAAATGCTATAAAAAAAGTTTTAAAGTTAACCAATTTTAAGTTATTGATGATTTCTGATTTTTTCATAGCAAGATCAATATTCCGATGTGGCACTTTACGACAACATTATTTTTCTATTATTATTATTTCACATAGATTGAACATTATTTGTACCAAAAAGATAGTTTGGGGATTGTTTAATGTTAACATAGTCCACACCTGGAAAATATTTCAGAAAAATTGAAGGCGTGGATGACATGACCTGCATGATTTGACCATATAGTACAGAGCTTTTATTTTTGCGGAGGTGTGTTTATCCCTCTGCAAGGATACAGTAATTCTAAACATTACCAACTAGACTGCATGTGATGGTTTCCATTACCGAGGTGATATGAAATAACCAGCTTAGTCACAGGAAGCCATCTGCCTCCTCCCGTAAAAGGATAAGAGCAGAAGAACCCCTGAAATATCTGAGGACAAGATCGTAGTAGCTGAGTGGTGCTTGACCCGGTTACTAAGCGGTCCTATGAGATGCCTCAGTCATAACCTTGGCTAGATGGTTGATTGGAGAAGCCCTATCTGATCAGAGAGTCATTGTCAAGCCTGTGGGGTTTAAAGTAGCTAGTTATTCATGGTATGTGTTTATAGTGGGTGAGAAGCGGTTATTAATATTTCGCAAAGTACTCATCACACTATAATAATATATTAGTAAATAGCAGAAAAGACGAAGAACTCATAAATTTAACAAACAAAATATGTATTGACACAAAAATTACAATTACAATGGTAGTAGAGAATACTGGGTAAGGTCCTGCAAAGGTCCTTTTTTGAATGTTCATGTAATATAAGTGTAGAAATGTGGAAAGTCTCAAAGTGAGAAGGAAAGCGTATAATGTTTCAAAGTCGAAGCAGCAGTCAGGGAATAAAGTGAGGGAGAGAAAGATATTATTATACCTTATGCATTAAAGGGCTAAATTTCATCAGTGGAAATGCGGGGTGTATTCAGGCAAGTTCAGGTTTGTCATCTGCTGATCTGTGAAAAACTTCCTCATTTATAAGAAATTGGTCGGCTCCAAAAAGAAGTTTATTTGATAACTTATTTAAGGCGCGAACATCTCTGATTGGTCAATAATTAATAATTTTAATATTTCAATTTTTCTTTCCACATGCTGCGCGATCCACCGTGTGTAGAACGTTATTTTTCATCATTTTACTTTTGTCCTTCGGAGTGATAGCAATGTAGCACTTAATTGTTCACCCTAGACAGACGGCCACTGATAGCCGCAAGGGGTAAGGAACTTGGCAGACGAAAATTCTGTCGGGTTTTGATCCCGGCTAGAGATAGCTGTTAAAAAGTCAAGCCGCATTGATGAGAAATAAACTTTGAAACACGTGTCTGTGGATGACTGGTATATATATATATATATATATATATATATTATTTTGCTCTACTTAGGTATTGAGCACTTTTGACATTTTAGCTTTAGATAATCCTAGTGGATTTTATATATATATTTATTAATTATATATATATACATATAATTTTTTTCTTTTGGCCAAGTGTTATAGTATTAATCAATTATTTTCGGTTGGTACAACCCTCTTTTTTTCCCCAGGTGAAGTTTGGTAGTATATTTTTTCTACCAAACTATTTTCCGGTTTTTTTTCTTACCACAAGGGTTTACCAATAGGTTTATTATATATATAATAATGAAATTTATTGTGTACAGTGTCATGTGCACCACAACTCATCAAATCTCATGTCTAGTACACAGAATAATGTATTAATGTCAGGAACATGAACAGTGTACAGTAATAATATACATGTATGTGTACAGTGCTCAGGTGCACCACAACTCATCAAAGTCTCATGTCTAGTACACAGAATAATGTATTAGTGTCAGGAACATGAACAGTGTACAGTAATAATATACATGTATGTGTACAGTGCCCAGGTGCACCACAACTCCTCAAAGTCTCATGTCTAGTACACAGAATAATGTATTAGTGTCAGGAACATGAACAGTGTACAGTAATAATATACATGTATGTGTACAGTGCTCAGGTGCACCACAACTCCTCAAAGTCTCATGTCTAGTACACAGAATAATGTATTAGTGTCAGAAACATGAACAGTTTACAGTAATAATATACACGTATGTGTACAGTGCTCATGTGCACCAAAACTAATCAAAGTCTCATGTCAAGTACACAGAATAATGTATTAGAGTCAGGAACATGAACAGTTTACAGTAGTAATATGCATGCATATATATATATATATATATATATATATATATATATATATATGTGTGTGTGTGTGAGTGTGTTATATAAACTTTGTTCTTGTGAACATTGTTTTTTTTGTCTTTTGAAGTATTGGAAAAAAGAACAAAAACAAAAAAACAAAAAAATCAGAATTTTGATATTCAATTGTTGTTCTGTTCCTGGTTTGATCAATTCCAATATTTCAGGTGAACCTTCACCTTTTTCCAAGGTATATGATTGAGACGATCTGAAGAAAAATGAAATGCTGTATATGAAAACATAAAAATAAAAATCCATATATATATATATATATATATATATATATATAATAAAGTAATCCACAGACACGTGTTTTGAGGTATCACCTCTCATCAATGTGGTTATACCGTTTAACAGCAACCTCTGGCCGAGTTCGAGGCCCGAATGAACTTTCGTTCGCTAAACCTCTTACCCGTGCGGCCACAAGCAGCTGTCAAATATAGGAGACTATTGAATCGCTACATTTTAAGCGGAAATTAAATTCACTAGAGGCCTCAAACTTTATTTATGTAAACAGAGTGAGGTTTAGCTGTACGACGAATACGGTGAATTTTGCAATTAAATTCCTTCTAATTAAAGTGCTCAACCAAATTTGTAAGCATATATATATATATATATATATATATATATATATGAGAAGTAAACAAACAATGTGTTTGATATGGCCTTAGTCAACAATTTTTGGGAGAATATGTGCTTAATTGAAGTCATACCTAATTTTGAAAATTAATTTATTGATAATTAATGAATTAGGCGGGCATACCTGTTCAAATGTTTGGCCGAAACGTACATACAGAGATTGACTTTTTCTCGATTTGTTTAGCCTTACATTTGAACAGGTATGCCCGCCTAATTCATTAATTATCAATTAATTAATTTTCAAAATTAGGTATGACTTCAATTAAACACATATTATCTCCCCCCCCAAAAAAAAAAATATATATATATATATATGTGAACTTGGTGACTGTTAGTTTCTGGCTAATGCACTCTCAGACCAAAATGAATGCATAGGCAAGAAATATATACATATATAATTTTATATTTACTATACTTATTGTTTAGTATACCTATAAGTAAAGAGTGTTCAATATCATTGATAGAGCATATATATTTGACTTGGTTTTCAAAAATCCTATATATATTTACCAACCCCTCCGCACAAGCAGGATGTGACACAAGGTCAATTTCTTAAGCGGAGTTCAACAGGTTTGAATTCAGAGTTTTCCTTCTCCTAGACCGGTTGCCTAACCAAGGTTAAAGAGCCCTGTCTGCCTACTATTTATCCATAGCTGGAGGGAGAGTAGGATTCATACCTTTCCCAAGGGTATTAGCACTAAGTGAAATGCAATTACCACGTCCAGGATTTGAACTCGGAGCGACGAGTCCATTTCCCATGACTTTAACCATTACACCATGCACTTCCAATTTTTAAAATCCTATAGGCGGGAAACTGACTGTTACCAGATATAGAAGTTAGGGTAGCGTGGGCATGGAGTTAACTGCACTTTGTTACTGATTTGAACAATCGAATGTCTCTAACCAAGTGCTGTTGACCCCATGTACATGCTACCCTACCATATATATGTGTGTGTGTGTGTGTGGTGTGTGTGTGTGTGTGTTCAAGAGTGAAACCTCACCTCGCAAAGCAGTGGGATTTTAAAGGGAAATCTTAGCAGTTAAAATAAAAAATAACTGTGTGTGTATATATATATATGTGTGTGTGTGTGTGTGTGTGTGTGTGTGTGTGTGTGTGTGTGTGTTTAATATGTTATCGGTAAAAATATATAAATATACAAAAGCTCAAGTGCGTTCACACGTGAGAAGGAAGTCGTAACGGTCGGTATTTGAAGTCTGGCACGTGGCCTACTTGAGAGTTAGAGAGAGAGAGAGAGAGTCACGTGTGCACCCGTGTGAACCGAGTCAGGGTAAACAGAAATTAGGCCAACTTTTTCTCCCTCACCAAAAAAAAAAGAGAAAAAAAAATTTACAAAAGGGAGGTAATTTCACCAGTTGTCCAGTTCTTTCCCCTTGTTCAAATCAGATTCAAACGATAACGAATGAAACCATATAAACAAAAATAAAATTCCCTGTTGAATGTGAGTTGAAAAGAAGCAGAAAAAAATATCTATAATAATATATATATATATATATATATATATATATATATATGGTAGAAATGTGAGGAGGTTAATCCGACAGTATGTGGAGAAAAGTAATTCCATAACATCCCGTGTTTGTCTACTTTTCTCCATATATATATATATATATATATATATTAAAATAAACGAGAAATTCTGGGGAAGCCTGCTGGTGTAATGGTTCGAATCATGCACAAAGCACTGCCCTGTCTATAGCTCTGCTGATGAGGCCTAAGGGGCTGAAATGTACATACAGAGATCAACTTTTTCTCAATTTCTTTACGCTTTACATTTAAAACTGATATGCACACCTAATTCATTTAATTATAATTAATTAATTAACAAATTAGGTATGACTCTAATTAAGCACATAATCTCCCAAAAATTGTCGGCCTTCGCCATTTCAAACACATTGTTTGTTCACTTCATATATATATATATATATATATATATATATATATATGGGGGGGGGGTATGTGTGTATACATATATATATATATATATATATATTATATATATATATATATATAAAGATAAATCTAATGAGTCAGACGAACCTACTAAAAGTTTCGCTTAATGTTCTTCAGGGCTATTAATTTATTATTTGCTCTACTTAGGTATTGAGCACTTTTTACTTATTAGCTTTAGTCTCCTGGCGGGTTTGTATGAATATATATATCTTATATATATATATATGCATATAAATTGTTTTTTCTTTTGGCCAAAGTATTGTACTAATATATTATTTTTTGTTGGTACGACTATCTTGGTCTTTTCTTTTTTACAAAAATTTTTTTCTTCCCGGTTGATGTTTGGTAGTATATTTTTACAATCAAACTATTTGCTGGTTTTTTTTCTCACCGCAAGGATTTACCAACAAATTTTGGTATATTAAATTATATTATATATATATATATATATATTATATATATATATATATGATATATAATGATATAATATCATATTCACAATATAATATATATTATATATGATATATATTATATTAGTTTGGTTTGGTTGGTTGGGTTTTATGGCATGACAACCCCTTGGGTTATTTTATGCTGAATACTTCTATTGGTAATTAGGTATTCAAAAATGTATAGGGGTTTATTTGCTGTAATCAAGTTTTCTGTTGAGAATTTGAACATCAAGAGAGTGAGTGGGTGATTTTTGTAGGTCTATGAACTTACATACTTGATAAGAGGCCGGTTCATTTCAAAAAGTTTAATATCCTCCTCCTGGGATCTATTTTTCCAAATAGTTTGTCCATGCTGTCAACATTGTAGAACTTTCTTCGAGTGTGGGAGAGGTGTGTGCATTCAATCAGAATATGTTTTATTGTGTATCAGTTTCCACATGAACATTTAGGTGGAGGTTCTTCTTTTAGTTTTAATTTTTTAAATATTTCCCATTTGTAACATTTTATGTACGGGGACCACCTGGACATCGGAAGCCTCCCATTGATGGAATAGGCTGTGTTACATGAAGACCTTCTAAGTAGCCAAAGTCCAAGCCCTTCAACATTTCTCCAGTGTCAGGATCAACTTCAATGATACCATTCTGTTCAATAGCAGAAACTTCAGGTACATAGTTATCTCTTCTCTCACGTTCTTCCTCTTGCAATTTGATGGAAATATCATTTTATTCTTTCTCTCTTTCATTTTTCCTTTCTTTTTATTACATTTTTCTTATGCATACCATGTCCTTTTTCTTCCCTTTCTTTCTTCATGATAAAAAACGTAATGGTCCACTATTTATCTGTGGTGACGACACCTATTCCCCTACCCAACTCCAAACTTCAAAACTTCCCCGAATCGGGGTGTGATAAAGTCTGACGCACGTAGGTAGATATTAGCATATTAATGTAAACACTAACAAGACCTGTGAATATACCACAGTATGATGATTTAATTATTACAGGATTTGATTTGGTTACTTAAGAGCTATAGCAAATAATTCAATAATTAAAAAGTATAATAATCTTGATTTAACTCTCTCTCTCTCTCTCCTCTCTCTCTCCTCTCTCTCTCTCTCTCTCTCTCTCTCTCTCTCTCTCTTTACCCATAGCTGGAGAGAATAGTTGGATTTATATTTTGCCAAGGGCATTATCACTATGTGAAATACAAAACGTTGTCCCGGATTTGAACTGTCAGCTGTTTTAACAGTCTTAGACAGACAGAAATGGAAGGAGTTTATATAAAGCTGGATATGTTTCATCAAATGTGTAACAAATTTTATTTCGGAGTGTTTTTACTAGGAATAATGGCAGTTTTATCGCAAATCTTCTTGTTTGTGTGAAAATCCTAAGTCATAGTGAGCACTTTTATTATGTTAACAATATATAAGCATCCCGTGCAATATAACTTTCCCCCCAGCGTAAGCCAACCCACCGGCACCTCACGCTATTCAAGCATTGATTGTCGATATTGATTTATCGAAATCAGATTTGTCGACACCTTGTTCACTTCGTGGAGAACAGAGTTACATCAAAAAGTCCTACAGTCCGTCCTTCTTTTTAAAGAGAAATACCAATTAATGAAAACGTTTTATCACGCTTTAAGATTGGTTCCATTTCGGGCAATTCGTTACCTTAAATCGTTGTATTCAGGTATCATTAGAATACGGGTTTCTTTCAATCAGATATTCAATTACATATATAGTGACATAACATATTGAAAAGAGAAACTATGGGAAATTATCAGACTTGCTCAGAAAATTATGTTTGAACTGTATTGTTAATATTTTCCTATATAAAATGTATTGCAATGATATTTACAGTGAAAATGCATCACCGATGATTTTACAATGAAAATGCATTGCAAGTGATTTTACTATAAAAATGCGTTGCAATGATTTTACTATAAAAATGCATTGCAAGTGATTTTTACTATAAAAATGCATTGCAAGTGATTTTTACTATAAAAATTCATTGGAAGGATTTTTACTATAAAATGCATTGCAAGTGATTTTTACTATAAAAATTCATTGGAAGGGATTTTACTATAAAAAATGCATTGCAAGTGATTTTTACTAAAAAAATGCATTGCAAGTGATTTTTAACTATAAAAATGCATTGCAGTGATTTTACATAAAAATGCATTGCAAGTGATTTTTCTATAAAAATGCATAGCCGATGATTTTACAATGAAAAAAACAAGATAAAAATATTTGAATTAAATTTTTAAAAACTGAAAATTGGAGTGCGTATCTTGAAGAAACCAATTTCTTGGTCAATAATAATTTGCAATTGATTATTATTGAAATTAATTACAGTTGTGAACAAATTTTTTAAAAAGATTTTTTTTTTTTTTGTGCCTTAGCTTTTATACCTGAATCTCCAAATTTTTATCTGAGTAATCCAAGTGTAGTATTTCTCAATAATCACTTGCACAGCCTTCTTCACGGTTTAGTACGTACGGCGCCTATCTTGAGTGCTCGCTTGAATTTCTCAGAAAAAAGTAAGTAGTCGGTTAATCTAGTGTGACCAATGCATAGCCGGGTGATAGTGGTTTCTTCTCTCTGGTATTACTAGGATCAGATATATCTTATTATAATGGAGATTGTGTGTTTTCTGTCTGAACCGAAACTATATTACTACTCAAGTCACAATTCCCTTAGTTATTTACGTCACATCCTCCATGATTTTATTTTTATTCAAACCTCAATTATTAAATAAATTGTTTTACATTATTAATACTGTTGACCATATCTACATATTATTAACATGCAATTGTATTTAATATAACAAAATATAGTGGTTTGCAGTGTGAAGGGGAAGGATAATTTGCATATTGATATTAAAAATTTGATTTTAATAAATATGTGCTCAGTATTATTGATTTCTAATTGTTTGGTTTTATCTTAATGTATATGAGCAAAAATCTCTCCAATAATTCCATTAACAATATTAACAGTAATTCTATTCTTTACTTCTAATTTAACTAATATAGTTAAATTATGAAAACTTAGCAATGAAAGACGGGAAGAAAAAGCAAGTTTTAGTTGTTCCCCCTCTGTTTCAAATCTTTTTATCGGCATCTTATTTAGTTCCATACCTTTCTAATTAACATAATATTTATTACATTAAAACTTAAATACTTGCACCCGGAGGGTGCATATATTTGCTAGTTAGATAAATAATCTATGATATGATATAATTATGATTATGATAATATAATACAATACAACACTAAGACCTCTACCACCGACTTCTCGTACATATATGACAAAAAAAGGCAATAGGGTTGGGACAATCATATAGGTACTAGCAGGATGCACGTGGTGTAATGGTTAAAGTCATAGGAAATGGACTCGTCGCCCCGAGTTCAAATCCTGGACGTGGTAATTGCATTTCACTTAGTGCTAATACCCTTGGGAAAGGTATGAATCCTACTCTCCCTCTAGCTATGGGTAAATAGTAGGGCAGACTGGGCTCTTTAACCTTGGTTAGGCAACCGGTCTAAAAGAAGGAAAACTCTGAATTCAAATTGTTGTACTCCTTAAGAAATTGACCTTGTGTCACATCCTACTCATGCGGAGGGGGTTGGTAAATATATATAAGTGGGCTTGACTTGACCAGGTGATCAAAGGGGCCTCTCTGACCGCCCATTAGACCTAAGTAAAAGCCAGAGTAGAGTATTGTATATCATGAACTGCTCAGCAACCAGGGTTCTATCCTTAAGCATCACGGATCCCACCCTTGCCAAACAGGTGGCCCCCATTGAGGGGTTTTACCCTTCTGGAAAGGTGCAGTCGGTATATTCTAAAGCCGCAGCTGACAGGGTATTTTTGAATTATCATGACACTTCTCGTATGATTGACGTGCAAGAACAAGTGTTTTTGATTATTAATACTTACCACATACAGTTAGGCATAAGGCTCTATTAATGTGGACCACCCACAAGCTGTGACTCATGGGTGGCAGTTGCAAAAAATGTGTTGATCCTCAGCATTCCCCCTCAGTGGGGAGATGCCTCAGGCACTGGGCAATAACCCAGACCTGCACTGTACACAATAAATTTCATAATTTTTTTTTTTTTTTAAAACTTAAATACTTGCACCCTACGGAGTGTGCATATATTTGCTAGTACAAATAATTTGCACACAGTTGTATAGTTTCAAGTATTCATATTTAATACCAATATTTTTCAAAAATGTCTATTTGATTTGGAGGAGATCTTTAATACTTTGTTTGCTCAACAGTCAAACTATTCAAAAATATTTCCAAAGTTGAATCACTGAAGAAGGCTGGATGGTACAACGGCTGAAATGTGTTTTTATATATCACAATAAAGATAAGGTTTTATTAATATAATGAAATTTATTGTGTACAGTGCTCAGGTGCACCACAACTCATCAAAGTCTCATGTCAAGTTCAAAGAAAATGTATTAGTGTGAGGAACATGAACAGTTTACAGTAATATATACATGTATGTGTGCATGTGTGTGCATATGTGTGTGTGGAGAGGGGCATCAGGTATAGTGTCGGCAGACTACAGGAAGCATGGAGGCTTTGAAATATTCAGTGTTTCAGCAGCCTACAACAGAGCAGGCAGCTTATTCCATGCTCTCGCAATTCTGAGTGTGGAAAATGTTTCCGAAAGTCACGTGAGCAGTGCTTGTTTTTACGGCTGTCAACCATTGTTGGGTTATTTTATGCTGAAGACATTTTGTTTTATTCATTCTTGATGGATATTCCAATTTTTTAAACTAATTTTTTTATCACATTTTTTTAACTCATGTTTTTCTATTTAACCCATAAATGGGACCCTTGTGTTTTTATATATCACAATTAAGACGAGGACAATAGTCCGAAAAATCAAAATAACCATATCAAACCTCATCTCAAAATAAAAATTGATTTGAGCTGTGATTTGGTTTGGCTTCTTTGTTTAATGGCATATCAATCTTCATGGGTTATTTAATGCCAAAGCCATCCTTGTAGAAGAACAGTAGTGGTACTATTTAACCCAGGGATGAGGAGGTTCATACCTTTCCCAACGGTATTAGCCTGAAAGTGAGCATAATAGCACGACTGGAGTTCGAACTCGCTTACTACATGTGTGTGTATGTGTTTTTTGCGAGACAGAGAGAGAGAGAGAGAGAAAGAGAAAGAGAGAGAGAGAGAGAGAAAGAGAGAGAGAAAGAAGAGAAAGAGAAAGAGAGAAAGAGAGAGAGAGAGAGAGAGAGAGGGAGAGAGAGAGAGAGAGAAATTTGGTTTGGTTTGTTTGTTTGATATCATATCATCCTTTGTGGATTATCTAATACCAATCCATCCTTGTAGAGAACAGTAGTGGTACTATCTTACCCATAGCTGGGGGATGAGGGGTGTTCAAACCTTTCCAGATAGTAATTACCCCAAATTAACGCAATGCACGATGGAGTTCACTCCTTACTACATGTGTGGTCGATGTGTTTTTTCGAGAGAGAGAGAGGAGAGAGAGAGAGAGAGAGAGAGAGAGAGAGAGAGAGAAATTTGGTTTGGTTTGTTTGTTTAATATCATATCATCTTTGTGGATTATCTAATACCAAAGCCATCCTTGTAGAAGAACAGTAGTGGTACTATTTAACCCATAGCTGGGGGATGAGGGGGTTGTTTCTTACCTTTCCCAAGTGTACTCATCCAAAGTTAATGTAATAAAGCAACAGTAGTTCAAACTCGTTACTATGAGGTTGCACTCCAGCATATTAGCCACAACATCATGGGGATCCCCACCCATGTGGTTTTATGAGTGGGGGGTCATTCTGGATTTGGTTATGTCATTAATGGGTGATAATTTGTCTCTTATCAAATTTGTTTGTTTGTGGGCAAACAAAATTAGATAAGAATATGATAAACAATATGCCTGCATATAGATAAATTACTGTAAACACAAAACTTATCATATATATATATATATATATATATATATATTATATTTATATATATATATATATATATTATATATATATATAGGGAGTAAAATGAGGAAATTAAACCAACAATATGTGGAGTATGTAGTACAAACAAATTGCTGAGGCATGGAATAAGATGCCTGCATATTGTAGGCTGCCGAAACACTGCATCTTTCAAAGCCTCCATGCTTCCTGTAGTCCTGCCAACACTATACCTGATACCCTCTCCACACACATATGCACACACGCGCACACATACATGTATATTATTACTGTACACTGTTCATGTTCCTGACACTAATCATTATTCTGTGTACTTGACATGAGACTTTGATGAGTTGTGATAAGTTATTAATGATTCTGATTACAAAATTCTAACTGATGTTACTTTAAATTATAATTGTTTACGAAGAATTATATTATTATTGACTTGAAACTATGTAAACTGTGTGCAAACAAATGATTATTATTAAACAGGAATAGTTATTTGAAACCATATAATTATAGTATTAGTATTGAAACCATATAATTATTAGTATTAGATAGGAATACTTAAACCATAAATTATTAGTATTAGATGGGAATACTTGAAAACATATAATATTATTTGTATAGATAGGAATACTTGAAACCATATAATTATTAGTATTAGATAGGAATACTTGAAACCATTATTATTATTAGTATTAGATAGGAATACTTGAAACCATATAATTATGGTATTAGATAGAATACTTGAAACCATATAATTATTGGTTTAGTAGGATACTTGAAACCATATAATTATTAGTATTAGATAGGAATACTTGAAACCATATAATATTCTATTAGATAGGAATACTTGAAACCATATAATTATTAGTATTAGATAGGAATACTTGAAACAATATAATTATTAGTATTAGATAGAAACGCTTGAAACCATATAATTATTTGTATTAGATAGGAATACTTGAACCATGTAATTATTAGTATTAGATAGGAATACTTGTAACCATATTATTATTAGTATTAGATGGGAATACTTGAAACCATATAATTATGTATTAGATAGGTATACTTGAAACCATATAATTATATTAGTATTAGATGGCAATCTTGAAACATATAATTATTAGTATTATATAGGAATACTTGAAGCCATATAATTATTAATATTAGATAGGAATACTTGAAACCATGATGATTATTAGTATTAGATAGAATACTTGAAACCATATAATTATTTATTAGATAGGAATACTTAAAACCATAATTATTGTTATTAGATGGGAATACTTGAAACCCATTATAATTATTAGTATTATAGAATACTTGAAACCATATAAATATGTATTAGATAGGAATACTTAAACCATATAATGTTAGTATTAGATAGGAATACCTGAAACCATATATTATTAGTATTAGATAGGAATACTGAAACCATATAAATTATTAGTATTAGATGGGAATACTTGAACCATATAATTATTAGTATTAGACAGTAAATACTTGAAACTATATAATTATTAGTATTAGATAGAATACTCAAAAACCATATAATGGTTGAAAACAAGTGATTATTATTAAATAGGAATGCTTACACAAAACACAATATTACGTAATTGATNACCACCGACTTCTCGTACATATATGACAAAAAAAGGCAATAGGGTTGGGACAATCATATAGGTACTAGCAGGAAGCACGTGGTGTAATGGTTAAAGTCATAGGAAATGGACTCGTCGCCCCGAGTTCAAATCCTGGACGTGGTAATTGCATTTCACTTAGTGCTAATACCCTTGGGAAAGGTATGAATCCTACTCTCCCTCTAGCTATGGGTAAATAGTAGGGCAGACTGGGCTCTTTAACCTTGGTTAGGCAACCAGTCTAAAAGAAGGAAAACTCTGAATTCAAATCTGTTGTACTCCACTTAAGAAATTGACCTTGTGTCACATCCTACTCGTGCGGAGGGGGTTGGTAAATATATATAAGTGCTAGGCTTGACTTGACCAGGTGATCGGAGGGGCTTCTCTGACCGCCCATTAGACCTAAGTAAAAGCCAGTGTAGAGTATTGCATATCATGAACTGCTCAGCAACCAGGGTTCTATCCTTAAGCATCACGGATCACCACCCTTGCCAAACAGGTGGCCCCCATTGAGGGGGTCTTACCCTTCTGGAAAGGTGCAGTCGGTATATTCTAAAGCCGCAGCTGACAGGGCTATTTTTGAATTATCATGACACTTCTCGTATTGATTGACGTGCAAGAACAAGTGTTTTTGATTATTAATACTTACCACATACAGATTAGGCATAAGGCTCTATTAATGTGTGACCACCCACAAGCTGTGACTCATGGGTGGCAGTTGCAAAAAATGTGTTGATCCCATCAGCATTCCCCCTCAGTGGGGAGATGCCT
>CM042176.1:54269454-54281954 GCA_023376005.1 Doryteuthis pealeii
ATGTATATTATTACTGTAAACTGTTCATGTTCCTGACACTGATACATTATTCTGTGTACTTGACATGAGACTTTGATGAGTTGTGGTGCACCTGAGCACTGTACACATACATGTATATTATTACTGTAAACTGTTCATGTTCCTGACACTCATACATTATTCTGTGTACTTGACATGAGACTTTGATGAGTTGTGGTGCACCTGAGCACTGTACACATACATGTATATTATTACTGTAAACTGTTCATGTTCCTGACACTAATATATTATTCTGTGTACTAGACATGAGACTTTGATGAGTTGTGGTGCACCTGACCACTGTACACATACATGTATATTATTACTGTAAACTGTTCATGTTCCTCACACTAATATATTATTCTGTGTACTTGACATGAGACTTTGATGAGTTGTGGTGCACCTGAGCACTGTACACATACATGTATATTATTACTGTAAACTGTTCATGTTCCTGACACTAAACATTATTTTGTGTACTTGACATGAGACTTTGATGAGTTGTGGTGCACCTGAGCTCTGTACACATACGTGTATATCATTACTGTAAACGGTTCATGTTCCTGACACTAATACATTATTCTGTACTAGACATGAGACTTTGATGAGTTGTGGTGCACCTGAGCTCTGTACACATACGTGTATATTATTACTGTAAACGGTTCATGTTCCTGACACTAATACATTATTCTGTGTATTTGACATGAGACTTTGATGTGTTGTGTACAGGCGTCAAGCAAACATTCAGACTTTTGACTCTGATTTCGGACTACGTAGCATAACTATGCATTTGTTTATAATTTGTATGTCAATTTTATTCTGTATAAACTGCATACATGTTCCTCTACCTTAGTATATATGACATATATTTCTGCTTTATTCGGACTATTGTCCCCATCTTTATTGTTATTTGTTCAATGTTTCAGCCGATATGCCCTCTGGCCTTCTTCAGGTATTTCTTGTCAGACTCGGGAACCTTTTCGGACTCAGGAACCTACTTGTCGTAATCAGGAGCCATCACGGAACTTCGAAACTAACCCTTTATTCAGTCCTCGGGGGTATCCTGTTCTCAGTAGGAGTTGTGTTAATTATTTTTCTATGTTACTGCCTCTACTCAGGATTGAACACAGAATCCTGAGATAACTGTCACTTAGAACTGTCTTAACCTAACTACCTTATCTACTCCAATTGGACAATTGAGTATGAATTTTGGGAACTTATAAACATAATGTCTTGTTTTGGCTAGAATATCTACCTATTCATTTTATGTATGATTTTTTACCTAGACTCATATTGTCTTTTTTTAATTTTTTTTTTTTATATTACTAATCATCAAGCCTCATCTCAAACATTCAGAGAAATTGACATATATTTCGTCATTTAGATTTTACAACAAACAAGTTATTTATTAACTGCTCCTACTGCCAACCTGTTGCCCCCGCCATTTTTTGACCTACCACTCCCTAGATCTCACCCCCCCGCCCACAGAGGATTGAGACCACCCACTTTAAAAACCACTCAGCTAGAGGTCAAATAGATCTACTGAAAAATTATTAGTTTTAAATAGGAATACTTGAAACTAAATAACTCTATCCAAATTATTTATATTAGGAATAGTTACTTGAAACTATTATTGTTTACTAATAATTATCATTACTAGCAGGATCTGTGGATATACCACAGTATGATAATTTAATTATTACAACATTTGATATGTTTACTTAAGAGCTATTGCAAAATACTTCAATATGTAAAAAGTATAATAATATTGATTTAACTCTCTGTCACTTTTTTTTTATTCTTTCCATCTTTTCATTCAGTTTTATTCTGTATAAACTGAATACGTGTTCCTTTACCTTAGTATTTATGATATACAAGGTGTGTCAAAAAAGTATCGAGATTTTTGTTACTTTTTGACACACCTTGTATTCTGAAAAATTAACGTTCCATTCATTCTTCATTTATATCTTGGTAAAAACAGCTTTAAAATCTGTACTTTTTGACACACCTTGTATTCTGAAAAATTAACGTTCTATTCATTCTTGATTTCTATCTTGGTAAATACATCTTTAAAATCTATATTTTTTGACACACCTTATATTCTGAAAAAAATTAATGTAGCATTTATTGTTCATTCATATCTTGGTAAATACAGTTTCAATTTCAATAATTTTTTGACACACCTTGTATATTTTGTCATTCACATTTTGTAAAAAAACTAGTTATTCATTAACTGCTCCTAATGCCACCCTGTCGCTCCCTCCATTTTTTGCCTCACCACTCCCCTAGATCGTTCTACCAACCTTCTCGTCATAATCGGGAACCATCATGGAATTTTTAACACAACCCTTCATTCAATCCATGGGGTTATCCTGTTCTCATTCCACTAACCATAGTTGGGATACAAGTGTTAAGCTGTGTTAATTATTATTCTACTAGTACAAAATAAAAAACACTCTCTCGGATTTTTGAAACATATTGCCTGGGGGGTGGGAGTTAAAAATTCAATGTCAGCGAGTTTGTACGCTAAGTAAGTAAAATCATCAAATTCATTAAAGGATTAAAAAATAAAACAATTTGAAATGTAAACTTTAAATATGTATTAAAATAAAACAAACTATATATAGAAATATAATACCAGTCATGTATTTATTAAAACTTGTTTTAAAAAACAATGAGGACTGTCTAATGTTGTATGTTCAAATTTTGAGTGTATTTATTCTGTTATGACGATTTTGGGTAATGTGACGTAAACAGTGACGTAATTTTTGTTACAAACAAAAACCGGAAGCGAATCTTCATTATTATTAGATGTTATTGTCACCCTTGACACAATATGAGTCAAGGTAAAAAAAATCATACGTAAGTAAAAAGGTAGATATTCTTGGTAAAACAAGAAATTAGGTTTATAAGTTCCCAAAATTCACACTGAATTGTCCAATTGGATACATAGTGTAATGTATATCAGTGTTGGGTTAAGATAGTTCTAAGTGACAGTTATTTCTATGCTGCAGGTTCAATCCTGGTCAAGGGCAACAGTAACATAGAATAATAATTACCACAGCTTAACACTGTCTTACTTAGATGGTTTGTTAGATGGGACCATATGACCTTTAGGCACCCCTTTTGCTTTGTTGATTCATAAGTACATTTTTTTCATTTATACCGTCAACATCCGGTTGTTTTTTAGGGGTTAGGGTTAGGGGTTAGTTTTATAATTTAAAAAAAAACTCTAAAAATTGTCTGTTAACAAACAACCAGATGTTGACAGTGTAAACGAAAAAATGTACTTATGAATCAGCAAAGCAAAAGGGGTGCCTAAAGGTCATATGGTCCGTTAGATGTGAGATAAGTGGTCATGAAGCTGCCGTCTTGTAGGGTGTTGCTTCCAAAGTGTACGCAGACCCTTCAAACTTCAAGGTCAGTAAAACTCTTATTAACCCTATCACCACTGTTTTATTTATAATATCTGTCGATTTGTTAGAAAAAACTAAATACGGCATTCATTTTTTTTCTATTTGTAAACAGACATCTAATTTTAGTGACCATTATGTTTAACCTCAATTTTTACCCAAACCGAAAAACACCCTGTTGGAAGGGGCTTAGAAAAATGCTGACTGTACCCCCTGCTGTGGATTAAGACTCAACCTCCAAAAAAGGGGGTGTCCTGGTTATGTACTTACTCAACCCCTCTGTACAAGCAGGATGTGACACAAGGTCAGTTTTTAAGCAGAGTTTAATGGAGTTAAAGAGTTTAATCTAGTTTTCCTCCCCCAAGGTTCTTTAACCAGGGCAACTGTGTTGCCCAGCCTACCCTAAAATTTACTCATAGCTGGAGGGAGAATAATTGGATTCCCACCTTTCCCAAGGATATTAGCACTATGTGTAATGCAAAAAGCCTTGTCCAGACTGCATTTCACATCCTGGGTATGACACAAAACTGCATTTAATGGTGAAGTTCCAGTAGTTATGGGATCTGGGCAGTGTGGAGTACCCCTTCATTTGCTATTACACCCATTGCCATTAGTATATACTAGGAAATATATGCACCCTCCGGGTGCAAGTATTTAACTTTTAATGTAATAAAATATTGTATTAAATTAGAAAGGCTAATGAAACTAAATAAGAATACAGATAAAAAGATTTGAAACAGAGGGAGTATAATAAAAAGAAGTAAATGGAACAACTAAAAACTTACTCTTCCATTACTCTTGTCTTCATTGTTATTTTTTCTAATTTAAGTATTTAGTTATAAGAGGAAGTAAAGAATAAAATGACAGTTATTTTATCTTGTTAATGGATTTCATTTAAGATTCATTGAAGAGATTTTTGCTTATATTTATTAAAATAAAACCAAACAGTTAGAAATCAATAATACTAAGCACATATTTATTAAATTCGATTTTTTAATATTAATATGCAAATTATCCTTCCCATTCACACTGTAAACCGCTATTTTGTTGTATATATAAATATAATTGCATGTTGTCAGTATGTAGACATAGTTAACAGTATTAATAATGTAAGACAATTTTATTAATAATTGAGGTTTAAATAAAAATAAAATCATGGAGAATGTGATGTCAATAACTAAGAGAATTGTGACTTGAGTAGGAATATAGTTTCGGTTACAGACAGAAAGACACACAATCTCCATTATAATAAGATATATATATATATAATTATGAATGCTAGTCAATAAACGGTTATGAACCTTTTCTACACATTTTCCAAACTCAATACATTCAAAACATCCATCATCTTTTAACTACATAAATCCTCTTTTTTTTCTCCTTGACTAGTTTCATTTTGTCTTGAAGAAGGTTTCTTTATAAACCGAAATGTTCGAACATCGACACTACGACTAATAAATTTCCATCCATTGTAACATCCCGTGTTTAATAATGATAATGACAATGAAATTTATTGTGTACAGTGCTCAGGTGCACCACAACTCATCAAAATCTCATGTCTAGTACATAGAATAATGTACTAATGCCAGGAACATGAATAGCGTGCAGTAATAATATGCATGTATGTGTACAGTGCTCAGGTGCACCACAACTCATCAAAGTCTCATGTCAAGTACACAGAATAATGTATTAGTGTCAGGAAACATCATGTAAGTACAAGGTGTACATATGTCAGTACAGTAACTCATCAACAAGTACACACAACTCAGAAAAGTGTATACAGTGAACAGTGTAAGTACATGATCAGTTACACAGAATAATGTATTAGTGTGAGGAACATGAACAGTTACAGTGTCAGCAGTGCACAGAACAGTATAGTGCATGTCTCATGTAACAACAGTATACATGTATGTGTACAGTGCTCAGGTGCACCACAACTCATTAAAGTCTCATGTCAAGTACACAGAATAATGTATTAGTGTGAGGAACATGAACAGTTTACAGTAATAATATACATGTATGTGTACAGTGCTCAGGTGCACTACAACTCATCAAAGTCTCATGTCAAGTACACAGAATAATGTATTAGTGTCAGGAACATGAACAGTTTACAGTAGTAATATGCATGTATGTGTGTGCATGTGTATGTGGAGAGTGGCATCAGGTATAGTGTTGGCGGACTATAGGAAGCATGGAAGCTTTGAAAGACTCAGTGCTTCAGCAGCCTACAACAGAAGCGGGCTATGTGCATTCTCAAAAAATAGAAATACTTTAGACATAAACATACAAAATTTTAACTGATATTGTAGCTTCAGTTCTGAACAAAAACCAAACTTTTTGGTACAAATAATGTTCAGTATATGTGAAATAATAATAGAAAACATTTTTTGTCATATATGCAGTGCCACATGGGGATATTGATCTTGTTATGAAAAAAATCAGAAATCATTAATAACTTAAAATTGATTAACTTTAAGACATTTTTGATAGCATTTTTTTATTCCTTGTGCTAAAATGCTTTTATAAACCAATTTTTTGGGTAGGGTAGCACTGGAACTCATTTTACCAACAAAAATAGAAAACAAAAAGTCCACATTTTTTGAGATCCCCCAAATTTGGAAAGCTAAAAGTCAACATAACTCGGCCAATTTGTGGAATTGGAAGCTCAAATTTTGGGGATTGTCTGACTTTAACATAGTCCACACCTCCACAAAATTTCAGAAAAATTGAACGGCTTGGTGACATGGCCTGCATGATTTGACATGGAATTACCCCAATCCAAACCAACAATGAAAAAGAATCCCCTGCACCCAAAAAAACCAAAAAAAAAACCCAGATCAAAACAGTTTCTTAATTTTCATTTGATAAAAATCCCTTTGCTCCAGGAAAATAACAACAACAATAAAAAAAAAACAACAAAAAAGAAAAGAAAAAAAAAACATCTGTGCATTCTCTCGGTTATTTTTGACATTTGACGCATCATTGAATATCAAAACTTGTAAAGTCACTTTTTTTCTCTGATTTCTTTTTTTTATTGTCGTATTTATTCTTTGTTATAAAATAAAAATAAACGCTGCTGTTGTTTATTAATCAAAGGGTGGAAACATTTTTTTTTTAACAGTATCTTTCCTCTCTCTCTCTCTCTCTCTTCTCTCTCTCTCTCTCTCTCTCTCTCTCTCTCTATCTATCTATCTATCTATCTATCTCTTTCTCTCTCTCAATCTGTTCATATCTATCATTTTTTTTAAACAGTATCTTTCCCCTCTCTCCTCTCTCTATCTCTCTCTCTCTCTCTGTCTCTCTCTCTCTCTCTCTATCTATCTATCTATCTATCTATCTATATCTTTCTCTCTCTCAATCTGTTCATATCTATCATTTTTTTTAACAGTATCTTTCCCCTCTCTCTCTCTCTCTCTGTCTCTCTGTCTGTCTCTCTCTCTCTCTCTCTATCTATCTATCTATCTATCTATATCTTTCTCTCTCTCAATCTGTTCATATCTATCATTTTTTTTTAACAGTATCTTTCCCCCCTCTCTCTCTCTCTCTCTCTGTCTCTGTCTCTGTCTCTCTCTCTCTCTCTCTCTATCTATCTATCTATCTATATCTTTCTCTCTCTCAAATCTGTTCATATCTATCATTTTTTTTAACAGTATCTTTCCCCTCTCTCTCTCTCTCTCTCTCTCTCCCTCTATCTATCTATCTATCTATCTATATCTTTCTCTCTCTCAATCTGTTCATATCTATCATTTTTTTAACAGTATCTTTCCCCTCTCTCTCTCTCTTCTCTCTCTCTTTCTCTCTGTCTCTGTCTCTGTCTGTCTATCTATCTATCTATCTATATCTTTCTCTCTCTCAATCTGTTCATATCTATCATTTTTTTTAACAGTATCTTTCCCTCTCTCTCTCTCTCTCTCTCTCTCTCTATCTATCTATCTATCTATCTATATCTTTCTCTCTCTCAATCTGTTCATATCTATCATTTTTTAACAGTATCTTTCCCCTCTCTCTCTCTCTCTATCTCTCTCTGTCTCTGTCTCTGTCTCTGTCTCTCTGTCTCTGTCTCTATCTATCTATCTATCTATCTATTTCTCAATCTGTTCATATCTATGTATCTATCTATCTCTCAGTCTATTCATATCTATCGATCTATCTATCTATGTTAGTCTATTCATATTATATATTAATCTACCAATGGTAGTATCTATCTATCTATCTATCTATCTACCAGTCTGTTCATATCTATCTATCTATCTATCTATCTATCTATCTATCTATCCCTGTCTGTTCATATCTATCTATCTATCTATTCTCTTTCTGTCTGTTCATATCTATCTATCTCAATCTGTTCACATCTATCTATCTATCTATCTATCTATCTATCTATCTATCTATCTCTCAGTCTGTCATATCTATCGATCTATCTATCTATGTTAGTCTATTCATATTTATATATTAATCTGCCAATGTAGTATCTATCTATCTATCTATCTATCTATCAGTCTGTTCATATCTATCTATCTATCTATCTATTCCCTGTCTGTTCATATCTATCTATCTATCTATCTCTTTCTGTTTGTTCATATCTATCTATCTCAATCTGTTCACATCTATCTATCTATCTATCTATCTATCTATCAGTCTGTTCATATCTATCTATCTATCTATCTACCCCTGTCTGTTCATATCTATCTATCTATCTATCTATCTACCCCTGTCTGTTCATATCTATCTATCCATCTATCTATCTATCTCAATCTGTTCACATCTATCTATCTATCTATCTATCTATCTATCTCTTTCTCAGTCTGTTCATATCTATCTATCTATCCATCTATCTATCTCAATCTGTTCACATCTATCTATCTATCTATCTATCTATCTATCCCTGTCTGTTCATATCTATCTATCTTAGTCTATTCATCATTCATCAATCTATGTGAGTATATTCATATCTATCTATCTATCTGTCAATCTATCTATCTATCTCTAAGTTTATTCATATCTATCTATCTATCTATCTAATAATCCGCCCTGTTGGCTGGGGCATTAGAATGCACCGACTGCACCTCTGCAGAGAGGTAAGACTCCCCCAATGGGCCACCTGTTGGCCGTGGGTGGGACCTGTGATGCTGAAGGATAGAACCCAGGTGGTTGAGCAGTTCATGACTTGCAATACTCCACTTTGGCCCTATATTGGGCTAGATGGGCGGTCGGAGAGGACCCCTCCGATCAATCGGCTGGTCAAGTCAAGCCCTAGCACCTATATGATTTTGCCAACCCTATTGCCCTTATGGCAAGCTCCAACCCCTTTTTATCATATGGGTGCTAGAAGGCGGTGGCTGCGGGTCTACATGTCCTGGGAATGACGTTAAACTCTATCTGATGGTGAAGTTCCAGTTTTGGAGGTTTGGGGAATGTGGAGCACCCCTTCATCACCATTGCTCCCTGGTCCACTCTGACCCAGAGTGGTAGTAACTGTTAGGGTCCCATCTATGGATTAAATAGAAAAATGTATTTATAAAAAAATTGTATTATCCATTAAGAATTGATTTATTTCCAAACTTTATCGGCATCAAATGACCCACTAAGGTTGATATGCCATAAAAGAAAACAAAACCAAACCTATCTAATAATGTAATATATAATGAATATTTATGTATATTTTTATATGTTAATTCTGACCCTATTATATAAGTTATATAAGCTAAAAATGTGTTTCATATTTTCTAAAATTAGACTTTCTAGGTGATTTTGTGAATGAATACATTTGAAATTACTTTCAGTATGGATGATATTCTTTTTAAAAAGAATTAAAACTTATATATATATATATATACATATATATATATATATATATATATATTTATGAATGAAATCATTGAACTGTTTTATTTGAGAACATGTCAATGACGATTTGTGGTAAAATATTGAAAGTGGGTTAAAAATAATTTCTCATAAAAAGATGAATGAACTATTTTATAATTAGAACACCACCCACCCACCACCCCAAAAGAGGCCATCCTCTAACTTGGGCATTCTCCCTTCCCCATTTCTTTTTCTTTACATTTTCTTAACCATCCCAGTTTTAATTCTTATATATATATATATATATATATATTATATATATATATATAAAATATGCATATATATATATATATATATATATATATATATATATATATATATATATATGCATATATATATATATATATAATATATATATATATACAAAACTTATTGGTAACATATATATATATGTATATATAATATACAAAACTTATTGGTAACCTTTGCGGTAAGAAAAAACCCGACAAATAGTTTGATAGTAAAAATATACAACCAAACTTCGCCAGGGGGAAAAAAGGAAAAAAAGAAAAGACCCAGAGGGTCATACCAACTGAAAATAATTGATAAATACTGGAACACTTGCTGTTAAAAAAATAATATACATATATATATATATATATATATATATATATATATATATATATATATATATATATATATATATATACAGTGGAGATGTGAGGAACAAAAGAACAAAACTCAGACAAGAGTGTGTAGGATATATTTCGCTAGAGCATTGAGCTTGGCATCATCAGTTGTTTTAATGAATTATCAGGTTATCATACAAGTGTTTTATAGAAGGGGTAGTGTGGCGGGAGGAGGTGGAGAGGGGAGGAGGTCAAATGGGTGGGTAAGCGTTAGTGAGGAGTGGTTTTGAATGGTCAAGCAGGAATTCAATAATATAAATAATAATAATAATAATAATAATAATAATAATATATATATATATATATATATTATATATATATATATATATATATTACTAAGTCTTCATATGAAGCAATCTATTAGCACTAATTTCTTTTCTAAACTACTAAATGTTGAATACCTTTACAGATATAAGATAGCAGTTCCATAGGCAGTCTGATATTGTGATCAGCCTCATTCTGAGAATTTCTGTGGTGACAGTAATGTCAAGTTGCAGAGCACCTTCAAAAACATCAGTATCATGAAGAGGGGAGGACTGCTGTCTGGGCAAGTGGTATCTTACATATTACATTGCTCAGGTTTGTGTGGAAAATCTAGAATTTATAGATTTATAGTCTCAAGAGTCTGACAGATGGCATAATATATATATATATATATATATATATATATATTCATGCTCTGATGAATGTGTAAAATGCATGAAATGCGTTAAAGCATGAAAACTGGTGGTCACAAAAATTCTAATATATATATATATATATATATATATATATATATATATGTATATATAAAAGTTAAGAGTAAGGAAATGAATCTGACGGTATAAGTATAGATAAAAGGATATGAAAACACACAATGCTGTTAAAATTGAAAATATTTTATATCATATTCATAGCTAATGTTGAACAATATTTCGATTTATAAAAATCATCATCAGAGCTTGTTTTAATCCGGACTCATCAAGAGAGAAGCCGTATTAAAAACAAGCTCTGATGATGATTTTTATAAATCGAAATATTGTTCAACATTAGCTATGAATATGATATAAAATATTTTCAATTTTAACAGCATTGTGTGTTTTCATATCCTTTTATCTATACTTATATATATATATATATATATATATATATATATATATATATAGATAGATAAAAAGGATGGAGCACTCTATGACGGCCTTTACATACATACAGGTGTGTGTATTAAAACAGTTAAAATCCCCTTCCCATTCTGTAGGTGATGATAGCTGAGCGATTAAGCAGTCCAACTGACGATGAATCGATCAGGTTTCTATCCCGGCTTACAAATGACTAGCCACACTGAAGAGACATGATACGTCGAAACATGGTGTTTGTGGATGACTATATATATATATATATATATAATATATATATATATATATATATATAATATAATAAAATAGATATATAAAGGTTTTACATATCTATTTATTTGGTGACAAAGGAACATTCACAACCATTTTGGTTTCATGCGTTAACAATCGTCAGGTGAACATGTTACAAATGCAAGGAAAATCGAAAAATTGCAAAAATTTCAGTAAAAGCTGAAACAGTGACAACCCCACACTATATATATATATATATATATATATATATATATATATAACTGCTCTATTACTGATATAGACCACTCATTAATAATACCGCTAAATAACTTGGTCCATCACAAACTTACCAAGTGAGCTAGTGAATTTTTTTTTTTTTTTAAATTGAAATAAATCACTAAGTAGGCTTGAGTCTATTCTAGTTGTGACCAGGTTTGAATTCAGAGTTTTTCTTTTCTTAGACTGGTAGCTTAACCAAGGTTAAAGGGCCCAGTTTACCCTACTATTTTCCCATAGCTGGAGGGAGAATAGTTGGATTCATACCTTTCCCAAGGGTATTAGCACTACGTGAACTGTGGAATAACCATATACTATTACTATATATATATGGAAATACGATGAGGAAATTAATCTGACAATATGTGAAGAAAATGTTTTCAAAAATATAACAAACACAGGATGTTACGATCAAAGGAAAAATGTTATATGTCTATACTTAAGTAAGGACAATGCAAAATAAATTTTGTAAGGGTGAAAATTGAAAAATGTTAAGTGTATGGTGAATGTGTGAATATAATGTTATTTACTGTTATTTTGTATATGTGCGTTTATATACGAAAGCTGATGACGTGATCATTGCATGTGGTATATATATATACATATATATATGTGTGTGTGTGTGTGTGTGTGTGTGTGTGTGTGTGTATAGTGAAAAATTTGAAAAAACACTGGTTCAATAAAATATAAGTGATATTTATTCAGCCAACGCTGCAGTGTTTCAATCTGTTTAGTAGATCTTCTTCAGGGCTTTTGTTGATTTAAGGAAAAATAAAATTTATCCCAAGAATAAGGAGACTGTGAGAGTCTTTTATTGATCAGTTTGTTTAAAAATGTTTGAATGAAGTCTCCTTATTATCAGTGATAAATTTTATTTTTCCTTATATCAACAAAAGCCCTGAAGAAGATCTACTAATCAGATTGAAACACTGCAGCATTGGCTGAATAGATAT